>JAEMTY010000243.1:0-25000 GCA_020423425.1 Chrysopa pallens
TATCAAAAATGATTTTAAGCTGACTGTAAGATGTAATTCGAATATTAAATATTAGTTTGAAAAATAATTGGATTAGTCATTTTTCCCGTAAGGGCATCTCCCTCGGATGCCCTATGAATGACAAAAAAATGTCGTTTCAAAGCTTTAGGGGTTAAAGTACTTCCAAAACAATTATTACGTAAATGTAAAAATTACAAAAACGTTTAGTACTACTCAAAGACTATTTTGAACCTTAGAATATTTACTATAACGTCAAACTTATTTCACTAAGTTATTAAAGCCTGAATCTAATGAGTAGTTGTGATCGTCATAAACATTCTGTATTATTGACATACTTTGTACTTACTATATACTCTACGGAATATAGCCCATCTTCATTCCATATTGTAATATTATCAAACAGTGTACTTTATAACTGACAATTCATTGTATAAAGTGTTTCAGCTAATTGAGTACGTCAAGTGAATAAAGCATTTTCAACTTTAATATGAATATAGGTCGCACTAAATTTGATAGATGCATACGTATGTGTATTCTCATTCCTATACTTACTTTACTTTGTCTCATTGTCGTATTATCTAGAGGTTAATCAATGAGGAGGCGGGATTATTAAATATGGAGAATAATTAATGAGTTATTAAATATTGTATTTAACTTAAATTAAAATGAAAGTAATCAAGTAAATATTTGACATTTATAGCATTAGGCCAGGGTAGGGAGCCATTAAAAATGATCAAAAAATTATGGTAGGATGAAACCCATTGGAAACGGAAGAGAATATAACTAAAATGAAAAGGAAAATTACTTACGGGCAATCTGAAGTTAGGAAGTGGCAGGTAGTGTTTTAAAGGTATAAATTATGGAAACTTTCGTTGTCCTATGGAAAAAAGTAAAGTTTGGAAAAGTTGTAGGTAATAAAAAGATCAACAACTTTTAAATTTACTATAATTATTTTAGTTTCAAAAATTATCGATCAAGGTCTATACATGTATTATACATTACATTATATTCAAAATTAGCTGACCCGATCACGCATATCTGTGATAATTTTCACATAAAAAGCTTTGTTGATAATTTTGCAATTTTATCAAACGATTTTACATCGATTGTAATAAACCTCATCTTATTTGTATAGAAAA
Organism: Chrysopa pallens; assembly: GCA_020423425.1. Classification (NCBI taxonomy): domain Eukaryota; kingdom Metazoa; phylum Arthropoda; class Insecta; order Neuroptera; family Chrysopidae; genus Chrysopa; species Chrysopa pallens. Next base: position 1,140 of record JAEMTY010000243.1, read on the forward strand.
ATAGTTAATAGTTTTGTCATTTTTCTTTCCATGGAGGGAGTGAATTATAAAAAAAAAAACAATTTTCTGATTTAATTAAACCATTTTATATTAATTTCATCACCCTAATTTGCATAGAAGGAAATTATAGATTAAGGCAAAAAAATATCAATTTGCCTAGAACGTATTTTATAGCTAATTATTTAATCATTATATTTTTTACCATATAGAAACCATATAAGAAAAAGTTTTTCCCCGTTTTCTACATGATTTTTTCCAAATTAATTTCAGTTAAAAACCACAGTATCTCTTAAGATGGACGAAATGCTTCTTTCTTCATCTTTCTTAATACATCTATACTTGATCAAAAATTTATTTTTAATTTCTTTGAGAATATTTTAGCTAAATTAATTTTCAACTCAATTTAGTTATGAAAAAATTAGTCAAACAAAAACAAACCGACAAATGAAAAAAAGGTTGTTTTTTGTATTTTTTATATGTATATTGTATGTAACATGTTTTATTTTTATTTCATGTACAACACGACACTATTGGTTTGTTGTGGTTTTTGTGTATCGAAAAAATTATTTTGTCAAAATAAAAAATGTAGTTTTTATAATGAATGTATTTGTATAAAATATATATATATATATATATATATATATATATATATATATATATATATATATATATATATATATATATATATATATATATATATATATATATATATATATATATATATATATATATATATATATATATATATACTGTAACGATATGGCCATTAAGATTTTATTAATGAGTTGGGGAAAAAATTTATACATATCAATCTGTATTAGAATCCACTAAGGAATAGCAGCAGAATGTTTAACGCAAAATTATATTTTACTAAACGGTATACTTTCAACAATGCTTATTAACCTAAATATTTGAACTCAGTAAAAAAAGTTTATGTACGAAAAGATCAAGTCAAACTTCCTTTAACATACCTTACTCTGTAATTCAGAAACCCACGATGAAACCCAATGAAAACGCAAGATAATATGATAAAAATGAAAGGAAAAATAGATTACGGGCGATCTGAGTTCGGGAAGTAGGAAGGGGTAAGTTTTTAAGGATAAAACATGATTTATCTCGATTTCCGGCCAAACTAAAAGTCGTATGGGACAAAGTTGTAAAAAGATCTACAACTTTTGTATTAACTCTTTTTTCACATAAACTCAAAATTTTTCGATTGAAAATTAGGGTGCTTTTTCGATATTTATTCAAAATAAGATGAAAAAATAAACATTTTAATTTAAAAAAAATATCGTGTATATTTGGAACATAAAAAGATAACTTTTCACCAAATTTCGGAGAAAAAAAATAAAAAACCTAAAACTTGGAACTTGGTTATTTCAATTTTTCACACAAATTTTGAGTTTATTTAAAAAAAGTGTTGTAGATCTTTTTCTTATATAAAACTTTGCCATTTATTTTTTTCCCATAGGGCTTGTAGTTTTGTCAGATCACCCGTAATTTATTTTTCCTTTCATTTTTATAATATTATCTTGCATTTCTAATTGGTTTCATCCTACTCTAATTTTTTTTGTTTTCAAAAATTATCTACCCTGGCTTAATAGACTAAAACCTGCAAACATTCTACAATGTTTGTTTTGATTTTCTTTTATTGTATTATCATTATGTATTCAAAATCAATATTAAAATTAGATCGAGAAAATTTTATATTCTCTAATATAAAATAGTAATATATAATAACATAAATAAGTTTTTATTTATGAATATTATCGATCTACTTTCAATTACTAATTATATTGTTTTTCATTAAATATGTAATTGTATTTTTTTAATATTTTTTTCCATTATTTACAAATATAATTAAATAAAAACAATATTTGTTTTTAAAAATGTCTAAATTTATTCATGAATGATATAAATATAATTTTTATTTTCAAATAATTAAAGTACACATTTTAATTTCAAACCATATTATATTGTTTTAAATCATATTGTTTTAATTATATATTTATTTATTAATTTTTTTAAATAGTTTTTAAGTTCCCGGTAAGAAATCGCCAAGTTATTGGTTTTATCCCGTTTTAAAAAAATCGAGTTTTCATCAAATCTCGTCGTTTTGGGGTTATAGAAGCTTCCCTGACTACCGCTGCAAGGTTGTCGCAATGCCTATGTGTGTGTGTGTTTTTTTTAAGAGGAGGGAATCCTTTTTACGGATTCCAGGCATATCGCCTGGATATGTGAAGACTCCACGCAAGGTCATCTAAAACTCAACGCTAGCCCCCATACTCACTAGACCCTAAACCCCTTTTCTTCTATCCTCTTATCCCCCATGGAAACCGCCGTCAGGCATTACTTCGTGAGGGGAGGATTTAGCTATTGCTCTTCCTTCTGGTGGCTAAGGTGTTATCTTCTTTCCTTATATCTTTGTGCGTGTGTGTGTGTGTGTGTGTGTGTGTGTGTGTGTGTGTGTGTGTGTGTGTGTGTGTGTGTGTGTGTGTGTGTGTGTGTGTTAAAGTACATGAACCGCTTATAACTTTTGAATACAATTTGGATCGATTCGAACTGCTAGATTTTGAGAACACTCAAAAAAAATTTTGTAATTTGGTTTTTTTGAAATAATTTTCAAACGCCTCTATCGATCAACTCCAAAAACTAATCCGGTTAAAATCGGTTGATTCGTTCGAAAGATATCGTAAACGAAAATTTCATAAAAAATGTTTTTTTTTTGCATAGCTCCGCCATTTTTTTTCGGATCGTTTTTGATGAAATAGAATAATTATAAAAGGTCTAAAAACCGCGTCGCCAAGAACGTGAAAATTCGTTGATTGGTTCGAGAGATATCATTAACGAAATATTCGGGAACAAGTTTTTTTTAACATCAAAGCTCAAAAACAAAATTTTAAGCTCAAAAAAATTATAATATGTTAAATTTTAAGTGCTTAGCTATGGAATGAGCGGAAAAATGCAGGGATGGCCTTTAGGGTCAACCGTTTTCCAAATTTTTGTGATGTTTTAACAGGTTTTCTCCGTTATGTATTTAGAATTTTTCGTTTAATTTGCTTAACTCCCCTGTTTTATAAAGTAGTTATAAAGAAACCTTCGAACGAATGAACATATCTTCTAGTACAAAAATTATAATTGTTGACTTGTATTGGTACTACTTACTGTTTCAAAATGAAAAATATTATCATATTCGGTTGCCATAAAGGTAACTTTTTTTAATTTTAGGGTGCTACAGGGCATAATTCTTCTTTTGTAAGTTAAATGATAAAATTTGAAATAGAAACAAAATGTTTAAAAGAGACGAGTTCTCTGCATAGTATAGGACCAGGAAGGACTGGAGAGCGCAAAAATTAAGTACCCGATTCTATCAATGGCATTTTGTTAAAAATAGCTTAAATATTAAGGATCCAGATAGTGTCGGACCAGTTTTTGGTCGAATTTTATTAGGATATCTTTCTTTTTAGATTAACAATAAAGTTTGGTGCTGTTTTAATAATTAATTTATGGAAAATTGGATAAAAATAAAAACTTTTGAACTAAAATTGAAACAAGCTTTGTTTAAAACACGCTATTATTAAATATGATTTATCCGGATTCTACAGCAAATTTTTAATTTTTATATTTGATGCAGTGTATACGTTGTATACTTCAAAAGTGTTTATTTTTATCCAATATATATGCAATCAAAGAACGCAATAACCAGAATCTTCCACGATTACTTAAAATTATAAAATACTCTAATTTGATGGTGTATTTTGTAATTTTTTTCAGTTTAAAATGCATATTTTAGATTGATAAACATATAAAAATAACAAATCAAATATCCGTCGCATTTATTGATTTATTGAGTATGCATAAAACAACTAGTATTGGACAATTTCGATGGTTTCGAATAATCTCTGACGTATAACAAAACGAAGATTTTTTAAAATCATCAAAATTCGAACACTTTGGAATTTCTAACATTTTGTTTTTTTAAATTCAACGTTTTTATTTTATATTTATTGGACAAAAATAACTACTTTTGAACTATTTTATTTTTCGAAAAAACTAAAGAACACAAATTCTAACAAAAAGAAAAAATTTGCAAGAAAACATCACATATTGTAAGCAATTATAACTCTTCTTATAAATTGTACTTCCTAAAAATGAAATTAAAGTCCGAGTAATCCATATATTGCAATGGCGAATGTTTTACGATCTTGAATGGCTTATAACTTGAAATTTGTTTTTATTTGTCAATTTACATAAACTAATCAATAAAAAAGACTCAAACTTTATAGTCTATCTGAAAAGGAGCTTTCAGCTATTCTTATTACAATTCCATTGACAGAATGTGATGATCAATTTTTGCACACTCAAGTCCATCGAGGTTTTGGTCTTAAAGGGAACTTTTAGTTGTTATGAATACATTTATTTTTAGGTATTTAATACTTGTTCAATCTGAATAAACAAGACACAACTCATATACCTTATGTAAGAATATAATTCTGTAAAATATCCATCAATTTAATTGTAGTGTTCTTTAATGGACCTTTTTACTAATTGACTGATATTTTGAAATTACAATTATCAAGGTTTACTACCATGATTATCGTACTTAAGTCATTGTACCTAAGAAAATATGTTTTTATTGAAATACATATTTCTCATAGATATGTTGAATATAATGAATACAATAAACAATACATACAATTCTAATTTAATTAATTCAATTCCAAACAATTTATTAGAAAATACTTATTGTTTGGTTTTACGAAACAAGTATGTGTTACGAATAAACTTTTCTTTCTCTTATGGAATTAAAGATCCATGGATTCGTAGAATCCCATTTGCTGATTTTGATAACTTTTAACCGTCCAATATTTTATTATACTCATGAGAGTATAATAAAATATTGGACGCTGGAAAGAAAAAACATTGTTAAAAGTTCTATAAAAATTTTGGTATAGTTTTTCATAGAATCATGAAAAGCGAAAACGAACTGAAAATTTAATACAGGGGGGCGTGATTTAGATCTACAATTTAATTTCTTTAATTATCAAAATCAGCAAGTGGGATTCTACGAATCCATAGATCTTTAATTCCATAAGAGAAAGAAAAGTTTAATACTCATGAGAGGATAATAAAATATTGGACGCTGGAAAGAAAAAAAATTGTTAAAAGTTCTAAAAAAAAATATGGTATAGTTTTTCATAGAATCACGAAAAGCGAAAACGAACTGAAAATTTAATACAGGTGGGTGTGATTTAGATCTACAATATATTGAAATATACAAAATCAGGAAAAAAACTGGAAGAAATTCATTTCTGTCTTCAAAATTCAATAGTTATAGTGGAAATATACACATATGAAAGTAATACTGCAGCACGTCGATATATATGCAAAACATACCTCGGAAAACAATTTTCCACCTATTTTTTTTATTACAAACCTTAAATATTAACCAAATAAACAATCATCTGTACACAATTTGCAATGTAAACAAAGACCAATTGCATGATGATGTTGTACGATATCTGAATTCTTCATTTAATTCAATTTTTACCACACGCAAAGAAATGTAGATAATAGTAAATTATAAAAATGAAATAAAAGTATGATTAACTGTCAATCTTTCATCAGAACGAAAACTTTATTTTATTAAATAGATGTAAAGATTAAACAGATGACCAAAAAGTCTCGTATGAAATTTTAAATTTATGAAAAGTTGTTATACTTTCGATGTAGAATGTATTCGCTGGCTTTTTTTATACTGCGGATGTACGAAAACTAATTCACTGCGCATTTATTAACAAAAAAAAAAAAAACAAAAAAAAACAAAACAACACAAAAACAAAAACCAAAAACCAAAAACAAAAAACAGAAAATAAAAAACAGAAAATAAAAAACAAATGAACTAAGACATCTAATTGATTAAAAATATTTTCATAAAGCTTTTCTTAATTATCTCTTGCTATTAGTAAATGGAAATGCTAATAACACAGCCGAAGTCGATAGTTTATTCTCGGCTAGTCGCATTGCAGCCCATTTTTGTTATTATATATTGATTTGCTTCAAAAAGGTGGGCAGAAGGTCCTGAATATGATACCTTTCTTGCGGAAACAGCGGAAAAAATATACATATATAGATAGATCAATAAATCTTAGATCGTATTTAAATAGAAATATAGATAGATATATACAAACCAATTCATCCATCTTCCAGTTTTATTTGTTATAAAAATTAATTGAAAATTATCTGATATTTCGTAAAAACGCAAGGTTTAATTAGGTTCTTCGCAAAAAGTTTGTATTACATATTAAGCTAATCGTGCACGCTTTCTCCCGATTTTTTTTAAAATTAGCAACATTAGTAAAAGTCAATTAAAAAATGTTAATCGTAATCATAAAAGGGATGATGATTTATTTTCGAAACTCGAAATAAAAATTTTTATAAAACAAGTTTAATTTTAAATAAAAATTTGATATATATATTTTAAAATTATATTTAATCTTCTACTAAGACCCACAAATAAACTGATTTTACGTATTTACTTAAAGAACGTTTTAAAATTAATGGCATATATCCGGCCATCACGATATGATACCATCAACACAAATATTTTACATTGTAAATTTGCATACTAATAACCATATCGTAATCTCCGAAGTTATTATCTAATCTATAATCTGCCAAAATATATTTGATTATTTATGTATGGTTAGATTTACTCTGGGAGGTGATGGCCGTAGTTTTTTGGAGACGCTATAAATATCAAACTAGTGGTGTTTTTTCCCAAATATTTATTCCAACCAACCTTTAATCATTTAACTATAAATTAACACAAAGTAATCAACATAGTCTAAGATGAAAACAATTATTAAAAAAATCGTTTCTATCGAATGGCCATCGCTCCGGAGGAGTTCAGGTGAGAGTTGATGTTAGTTTTATCACCCTTATTCTTTTTATTTATTTTTTGTCTTTTTAAGTTCTTTACTTACCCTCTAATTTTTTTTTGCTGTTCTTTGAGTATATGCGTTGAGAAGTTAAATTAGGGCTTATAAAGTTGGATTTGGTCTTATTTCTATTGGTCTACTTGAAAAAGCAGACGCTGTTATGTACATCTTTAAAGACCAAGTTTAACCATCTTACTTTAATCAAATGGGTGACATGGGCACATCGATATAAAAATGAATGACTAAGAATCGATGACAATTTCGAGAGACATAAAAAAACTTTGTCCTTTGGAAACTCCATTTAGCGGTGTTTATTTATTTTTTGTTTAATTTTAATATTACTTTGCACCTGCTGCTAGTAACCTACATGAATAGAAGTGATCTAAGCGTAAAATATCAAAACCTATGTATTACTTCAGAAAATAATTAGACTTGCTATCTTCCCCCGGACTTACTCTATATAATTAAATTAAAAGCAATTTACGTGCAAACAATTGAACAATTAATCATATTTGCTAGAATGTGAATATTTTATTTCAAATTTTGGATACTTGTTCCGCATTAATCGATCAAGAAGTCCCTTCCACATACTATGTGCACAGTACGGATATCGTTCGTGCATATAGTGCATATAGTTCGACATTTATTATTGATGTGACCCCAAACGCCCATAGCCATCAAAACAGACATGGGTAAATCGTTCTTCTTAGAAAACAACATTGTGTCGATATTGAAAAGGTCCGTTCTACCCTTAGGTATTCCTTCCTACATTCATTTTGACCAGTTTATATTCATACAAAGTAATATGTATTGTCTACGTATAATTTTATTATTCTTCCCTATTTCAAAATTTAAATCATTTCATATAACTTTTTCAGAATGTAAAAACAATCAATCAATGTTCATTGCTTTAAAATTATTTATTCCCCGTCTTATGTCAGAAATTCGATAAGCAGTCATTTTGAAATTTTATCACAATATACATATTCTAAATTGAAGTTGAATTTTTAAATGAAGCAACATATTGTGTTAAAGTGATATGGACATCATGTATATAAGTTTGAAAATATATTTTCTTAATTACTCTGAAAACTTTTAACGAATTAAGAATGTGAAAGAATTAACTCACGAGATAACATTAGTGTATGTTGTACGAAAAAATCTTATCTCAATGATACCAGGATACATTATTAAATAGAGGATCAATAATTAAATCTATAGAAGAAGAAAAAAACTAATTTGTTGGTACTTAAAAATAAATAGTTAACTTTTTTATGATACTTTCTAGCTTCTTTATGAATATGTCATTACTTTCAAATAATTATTATAAAATTAAGCTATGTTATTTATACTGAACATTTCATGAAGTTTGGAAAATGGTGTATTTTACCTAAATAAAACAACGAGTAACAAATGTGAGGTTCTGAACTCAGAACTTTCTAATGATCAGTTCTAAAAACAATAATATTATAGTGCCAAACAGTGTATTAAATCAAAGCTTCAAACCTACAAAATTGACACAATAATATTAAAACCACAATAATATAATATTAATATTATATTATTTTTTCAAATTTGTGCAGAAAGCAATATAAAATCAGAAATGAAAATAAATTAGAATTTTTTTTATTCAAAACAAAATAAAATTTACAAAACTCAAGGTGTAAAAAACTGTTAGAAATCAAATACTGGATTTAAATATATGGACAGTTACAATACATTAAAATGTGGGGTAATTTCTCTGTTGACTATGTAAAAGTATTATATCCAATTACTATAGTTGCTTCTTATACCAGCTGTTTTTGAATTTTGGAAGCTTATTTACTGCTTGAATTATATAAGTTATCGTATTGCATGAATGTTTACGTGTTTATATTTCGTTCAAATTCTGCTGCAATGACCACAAATAGAAATGTATATATTATATATAATTTTGGAAGCTTATTTACTGCTTGAATTATATAAGTTATCGTATTGCATGAATGTTTACGTGTTTATTGTGTCCATCTTATTAATAAATTTCGTGGTACATTTATTTTTATTGTTTCACATTTAAGATCTCAAAAATTTATTATTGGAATGTAAGGCTATAAGTTTATTCCTTGTTAGAAATAATGTAACGGCTGTTTATAACGGATTTCCCTGCGCCAACACCCTTTCAAGAAAAACACAATGAATATATGGGTTTTTAAATATAGCAAAATAGAATAATATTTTGGCTATATTTTTAAGCCAAACCTGATTTTATATAAAAAAATTTTTTCATGAAATACAAGGAACCTTTTTTCTAGAACTACAATTTGACATCAAATTGGATTTATTTGCTCTTGCCATATAGAAATTGTAAGCGTTTATAACACTTTTCAATTATATTCTTAATATTCAATATACTAAATTTTTACAATTTACGTAAAAATACTTGAATATAACTTTTGTTTATCTCTATAGACTCTTGTTTTCACTTTGGTTTTTTGGCGGTGAAAGGTCCGAGAAGTGAAAGCTATATCTCAGCTTTGAAAGCTCATACGGCTCATCTAGAAAAACATTAAAAAGATGATTTAGTTTTATTCAAGAATTCATAGTTTTTGAATTGTTAAAGTGGCCATGTATGCTAGCTTAAGTCGTAAGGTAGCTGACCAACCTCATGTTAATGCCAATAAATTTTATTGTGGTATGAGTTAGGTTAAAAGACCTTAAAAATTTTTTTTTTCAACTTAATTATTATTTTGAAAATAAATAATGTTAACAGTTGAAAGTTTTCATTACTTTTTAAAATCTTATTTATATACCAAGACATTAGTTTTGTTTGAATATTCTATCCGTTATGATAAATAAAGCCACTATTATTGTACTAAATACACTTAATTCTTTCCTTTAATTTAAATTCGTTAAATGCTTTTCAGAGTAATTAAGAAATTAAATTGTTGTTAACAACATTTGTTAATAGGGTGAAGCATATAGTAAAATAGTGACACAATTTTAATGATATGAATCCAATTTTACTATGAGGGGAAACAAATATTTGCTTTAATTTGTCTTGAATATTATTTGCTCAAATTCATTGAGGACTCATGAAGTCTGCAGCAAGAAACTCGTAATCCAATACACATAAACACAAATAATATATTAGTAAATTTTCAAATAGTCTCCTTGGAGTAACATGCACAATTATTTTAAGGGTCAAAATTAATTACAAAAATTTAATAAACTCACATACTGGGCATTTTAATTAATTTTAGACAAACTAATTTCATACTTTAATATTTTTAAAAAAATTTTCTCGTTTCGAAATTTCTGTGCTCTTCTCAAAAATTCAAATCAATAAGTTTTACTCTGGATCAATAACTACCCAATCGTATTTGATTTCTACAACACCATTGACCTAGAGAACAGAAATAATCATCACTGGCTATTACTAATTACAGATAATAATACTAACTCGGCTGATGTCACACGCTTAGCAGCTTCAGCTTCATATACTCGGGTTGCGAATAACCCTGAGAAAAAAATTTCAAAATTTTTAAATAATTACAATTATTTTTTAATTACAATTACTTTTTTTGATCTTCTAAAAATCTAGAACAAATTCATTCTATTACATATTGTTTTTTGCAGTTGTTCCATAACATTTGGTAAACATTGAATATTATAAATAAATAACAAAAATAAATAAAATTAATGGATAAAAATAATTTTTTGTTGTTGTTGAAAAATTTCTAATACATACATTTTTAGTTCAACGATTTATAAAATTTAATCAAATAATAAAACTACAAACCAAGCGAATGCAAATTTGTTTCTTTCTAAATATAAAGCAAAAATTATAATCATACTCTACTGATTCATAAAATAACTACTGACATTAACATGTATATATATATATATATATATATATATATATATATATATATATATATATATATATATATATATATATATATATATATATATATATATATATATATATATATATATATATATATATATATATATATATATATATATATATATATATATATATATATATATATATATGTATATATATATATATACTTAAAAAGTTTAAATATATGAGTAATATAATATTAATATATGTATTTCGAAATTGAAAGATAGATAAAAAGTAACCTAAGCAAGGAATTGGTACCTGTATTTGTTACCATTAACCTACAGATTCGAAACTTGAAGATACCCCTATAAACATGACAATCTCCATTGCACATATATTTAATTTTTGACCATAAAATAAACTATATAAATTTAATGTTTCGTTGGTACAATCTTGATATACTAATAAAAGGCGTATCTAAGAGTTTTTTTCAAAATATAATCTGTAGATTGTTTTTATTTTATGATATCATGTCAAGATTGTACATTGTGGTATCATTAAATTTTGTCTCATTTGGATAATTATTTTTAGAGATCTTTGTCCGCGACGCAACAAACAAATACAATGTAGGTACTTATATTCTTAATTAAAGTTTCTATTTATTAAAGATGGTTCATTATTGATTCGTATTATCCTAAATATACAAGTTGTTTAAATTATAAATTTAGGCAATAAATAGAATGTTTTAGAAACAATTTCTGGCATTGTTCGTTTGGAATTAGATGTCTGTAGTACATAATATGGCAAGATTTAAAGCAAGTAGAAGCCTCCTTCTTTTGAAATATTAATGTGTCTCCCGATTGACTAAATATCTATTATGTTTTTCGAGAAACAATATCTTTAATCTAAAATCTTCAACTGTAATCTAAAATTAGCGACTAAGAATATTAATTTTGATGAATTTTGCTCAGGTTCTTTTAGGAAGGGTTTTTTTCCAAGAATCAATGTTTTTAATCCGAATAGTTTTTTATAAAAATACAGGTTATCGTCACCAAAGTAAAACTATATAGACACAGTGCGAAAATTATATAGTTATTATTTTGATTATTTGATAACTTATATGTCAGAATTAATCAAAAACTCCAATCGGCTTGATTAAAACAATAAATAAATTCTATTCTATTAATTATTTTCAATTATAAGCAGGAAAAATCAATATTTAAACACCGATTATACTCGATCAAAATCAATTAATTTTTTCGTTTCACAGATAATTGCACCAAAAATCTATAAATATTGTATTTTTCTCTATATTAAAATGGTCATCCCTGGTTCAAACAGTGTGAATGACATCATCGTCAATATATGAGTTTGAAACACCTTATCAGAAATAAACGATTGAAAAAAGCAACAGCCATGTCGCAAAACAGTAATAATGAATATTAATTCTAATGATGATTATTGCATGCTTTGTTTTCAATTTTATTCATTATGCCACTAAAAGAAATAAGTTTAGTTATTAAAAATAACTTTTAATTTAAATTACGTTAAAATAAAAAATTACAAAAATATTTTGGCAAATTTTAAAATTTTATAACTTAATCAGATCACACAAAAAAACAACGTTTCAGATATATAATAGCTCATATCAAGCTTTCAAAAGTAATTGATATGGGTTACATATAACAATTCTCATTATAGCTTTTCAAATAATAATTCATTTAAAGACTAAAATTCTTAATATTAAAAAAAATAAGTAAATAAATTTATTTTATGTCACTTTTTAACTACTATGATCGTCAGTAACTAAAAAAATGTTTATTGCTATTTATGAAGTATAAAGTTTCTATTTTATAAACTCTTACTATTGTCAATTATTAGCTAATAAAAATATTAAAAATTTGCATACTTTGTTTCTCGTTTGGATAAATAAATCTAGCTAGTGTACAGATTATCTAGATAACAGGGCCATTAATAGCTTTAACACTTTAACAATAACATATACATATTTATATATGACGTACATTTTTTTCTGCTGAGCTGTGTGTTTAATGATAATCATAAAAAAATTTAAAAAAAAAAAAAACGTAACATCATTAAATATGTTAACAGAATATTTTTATTTCGTTTTGTCGTTAATATTTTTTTTTTTTTTTTCATTTTTTTACAAGAAAATCATTTTATTTAATATTCCATGAGAACACTTAACATAAAAGTTAAAAATATAACACCATTTATTTAAACATACAAAATGCATTTTTAATTTTATCACACTTTTTTTTTCATTTTAATAGAATTATTTATAATGCAATTGCCGTTTAATCCTACCAGAATTTTTTAATGAATAGAACATCTATTTATTCAAATGCGTCTACTTTAACCTTGTGAAAACAATTCATCTTTGGAAATATACAAACTTTGAATAATTATATTTGTTATAAAATATCAGATTTATCCAATGTTGATTTTGGAGTTTAATTATGTATGTTATATCACTGAATATTTTCAAAAGTTGTAACAGATTTGTCTAAAATATTTAAGATATTTGGCTTTTTTTAATACAACCTAGTACTTGACAGCTTACATGGATAACGTTTGAATCTTTTTATAAACAAGTAAAGATAACAACATAGTTAATTTAGCACCAAAAACTATAAATATGCAGTCTATACAGTTATGCATACTTTTATAATAATAATATGTATTGTAATTACCAATGTGTGATAATTATATAAATTTGAGCTTAAGTTGTTTGTTTCGAAGAGATAAACATTTTTTAGATTAAAATTTATCTTCTATTTATTATAGTTAAAAAGTTAGGTCAAGGATCTATTGGACCCAATTGATCGATTTAGCTTATTCACGAACTTTTTAAATTTAGATTACGTCACCAAAACTTCTGATGGTTAGTTTTTTTTCGGACCGACAGACAACCGGAAATGGACTAATTAGATGTTTCTATGAACACCTATACCAAATTTTTGTTTGTGCATTCAATATTTCCTACCGTTACAAACTTAATAGTGTTATATTATATACTCTGTTATATTATGTATATATGTAAAAAATGTGAATGTATTAATACGTGTGTATCAGTAATGGTACTGTCAGTAATATGACGTGGTGGGTAGTATACTCTTCTTACAAACACGGCATACTTTTTAAACATTGATTTTCCAAACATGAATTTTGTTTCAAAATGAAATGATTTCAACATCAATATTCGAAGTATATCCTATTCAATAAAAAAAAATCCAATAGATTACACTTTTAAAAATTAAGCGTGGTCGAAAATATATGGGTCGACTTGAGAACCACTTTCTTTTTCATCGCCTTTATATATTCTAATCTATCAGCTCCGTTGAACTGTAAGCCACGGTGACACCCTATGTTTATTTGGAAGTATAAATTATAATTCGCATTATACTGCAAGTGAGAATAACAGAAATTTTTCTAAATTAGTTGTTACGATGCCTCTTATGACCCAATGAGAGTCAAACATTTAATTTTCGAAATGTGATAAACGTGTGTTTTAAATTTCATAAAAATCGGAACACGCGTTCCAAAGTTACAATGGACCCAACATACTTAGATAGATCCATACTTTAATAGATAGATAACATATATATATATATACACATTCATGCATACGGAATACGGATAAACGAAACACAAAATCGTCTAGTTATACCATATACCTTACTTCGTTTGGTCAATTATTAATATTTTCGAGGTGAGTTGGGTCGTCTTCGGAAATATTCAACACAAATTTCATTCAACTATTTTGAACACATTGTATTTCTTCAAGAATTTATTATAATACATTTTTTTCACTCAAAAGATTGAACGTTATTACTAAGCTAGCTCTAGCATGCTTTTGGCTAAAACAGATAACGAATTATGGTGGCACATTTATAGAATTTCATTATAAATAAACTGTGAATAAACATGCAGCATGGATAATACTCATACGAGAGCTACTAGAGTTGAGACTGAAATTACTTTAGTTGTAAGCAAATATAATGTAAATGTAATATTATACATTTATTTGAAATATTATACACAAAGTTTTATTAAACTATACCAATTTGAGGAAACTAGGAAGACGTGTTTTATACTTAATTTTGTATTGGTTTAGTTGATATATTATTTCGGTTTCAGTCATTTTTTATTTTAAAATTAAAATAAATGAGTGGAAATAATAACTAATAGTGTTAATTGTTTAAATATTGTGCATATAGTTCATTATCAATGTTACATTTTTAAAATACACAAAATAATTGAACCATAATATGTTAATTTTGATATTTTATCTTTCTTTTACTACTAGTGGTTCAGAAAGTATTGTTGTCGTGTCAAAATTTTAATTTCGAGTTTTCACCTGAAAAACATGTATCGAGGTCCCAAAAAACTTACAAACTGGTCGGTGTGTATGTGTGTGATAGCGATATCGCATCAATCGCATTATCCTAAATTTACCAAACTTGGTATTTAGTCTTCAAATGAAACTTACAAGGATGTGGAGGATATCCATATCCGTATCCGCGGATATCCACATGAAATAAAAGACCTTACCCGTTTCTTTTTCGATGGATGTTTCATTACGTATATGAATTTAAAAGTAAAGGTAGTAATAAAATTCTGTAAATCCCATTAAAACAGTTTTTATTTCTTAAAAATTACGTATTTTGTAAAAACTTAATATTAACATAACGTATTTATTAGTAATTACAATATATAAATTGAAATATATTATTGAAACATATTATTATTCAAATAAAATAATACTGCTAAGTGATATCACAAATTAAAATTACATTTCATAAACAATCCGATTTTGATGAAATTCAAAAAAGTACACTTTTGGCTTAGAAAAACTGGTCGATAAACATACGAAAATGTTCTAATTAGGTTAATGATTCTGTAAACACTTATATCAAATTTTGGTGATTACCATCAATATTTTTTAGCATTTCAAATAAAAGACTAAATTTAAAATACCCTCATATATTTCATATATAGGCAGGTTATAAAAATATTTTCAATGGATGATGGATATCAGATTATATATATTCAAAGTTTAAATACTCGACCTATGGCTGATCATCAATTTTCGATCTATTAGGTTTTGGAATAAACCATAAAATTTAGGTCGCTTTTTGTTCGTTTTTGTGTTGACCGATGGACAGACATATGAAAATGGACTAATTTAGCGATTCTATGTAAACTAATATAAGTTTTAATAGTACCTTCAATATTTTCTATAGTTTAATCTAAATTTAATTTTAATATACTATCATATATTGCATATATGTCGGGTATAACAACAGAAAGATAATTTAATTATTAAAATTTAAATTTTCCAATCAATTAAAAAAACACTCACAATAGCGGTCCCGAGTAAACTATAGACAAAGCATCGTTAGCTATACACTACGTTACATAAATTAATTGATGTATACCAACAAATAATAACGAGTAGCTTTGTGAACTGTGGACCACACTCCAAAATAAATAAAAACGCAACGAATTAAAAAGGAAACATAAATTTTACATTTTTGAATTGCTCATACTATATCAGATTGATTGCCAAAAACTCCGTCTTCCTGGCTTTTAAGAAGTTTCGTATTTTCAAGCATTAACTAAAATGGGTTGGATAAGACAACTTTAGATTAGTTCCTTTATCATCGATTCCTACATAGCGTTCTTTTCTATCGATTGTAAAATTACTAAAAATAGGTATTTTAGAACCTATAGGTATAAAAGAACGTAAGTGAAATAAAAAAATTATTTTGCCAATTTTTTAGATTCCGTACACAAAAGAAAAAACGGGACCCTATTATTCAGACACCGCTGCATGCCTGCCTGCCTGCCCGTCTATCATCACGCTGTATCTAATGAAATTCCCAGGTGGTGTATTTCTGTTGCCACTATAACAACAAATACTAAAAGACAGAGCAGTTGCATTCATAAGTATTAATACTTTTAAAGAATTTCCCCTAGGAAATAGGGATATAAATATCACCAAATTTCATCAAAATCGGACAAACGTTACAGCGGATCAAACATAGATGAATCGAAATACTTAATTGTTTTGCAGTTTTCGGTTATCATGCATTAAGTTCATGGTCTTAAGGCTGTGGTTTATCGAATCCATATTTTATTAATACCTGTTATGTTATTAAATACTTGTTATATATATATATATGTATTGTGCCGTAGTGCGTACCAAAAATAATAGTGAACTATTATTTGTAGACATTTAATATCCTTCAAAACAACCAATCAAATTGTATAATACACTTGTTCCCATGAACGATTTGTTATCATGAACGATCATGATTAGAGAAATGCAAAATCGTCTAAACCATAGACCTCACTACGTTCGATATATAAACTTATAAACAGACATAAACACAAACATATATAAATACATGTACATGTAGGTACTACATCAACGAAATATGTTAACATAATTGGCGTTCATTTTCCATATATTCTAATTTATAATGCAATGTATCTACATAATGTAAAAACTATTAATAGAATAGAAAATTTTTTTAATTAATTATTACTCTATTGTTTTTGGTATAGATATTTTAGTGTATAAAAGATGATTTGACTGAATATCCAGGGAATAATGTATTGCAACAAAATCATCCAGAGAATAACTTCTAGTGAAAAATAAAACTTAAAATTTATTTTATGAAAAAAAAATTTTATCCAAGACATTCGATGGAAACCGCCCGGTGATCAAATTTTCTAACTACTCATCTACGGCGATCCCAAAAAAGGAGGATATATATGTCGTTAGATTCGTGTTTATAGTAAGAGTGAGTATAATAAAAAATATATTATATATCTCGCCGGTGCTATGATCAAGAAGACTCAAACAATATTTGAGTGATTTTTGGAGAAGAGTAAATACAGATTTATGTTTCTTTTTTATTTTTACGTTAATACTGGCTTTTTACCCATTGTGTTAACACTTTGATTAAATTTCATAGGCGAAATAAAGTAAAGCATGTGAATAAAATGCTATAAGGGTCGAGATAGCAGGGGCATACGGTTTTTTTAACACGAAAAATGACACAATTATTTCAAGTTACGATTTGTTTATAAATTGACCATAAATTTAAATAAAAATGTTTAAGGCTAATTATTTTGTCTTTAGGAAATTGTAACGAGGAATTTCGTAGCGGAATATTTGGTAAAAAGATTATATACACTTCAATCAATAATTTTTGTGTTTATATATCTATGCCACTTACACGAAAATTTAACAATTGAAAGACTTCTACCATACTCTATTCCCATTTTATGTTCTAGCAAAGAGCGAAATCTTTAAAATACGTCAAATATTTGTCTAGAAATAAAATAATAGAAATTTTAATAGTAAATTAATAGAAATTTTAATTGGTAGTAAGAATATGTTCAATAAAACTGAAAAAATATATAAAGGTATGAAAAAAAATTAAAATTAGATTTTCCATAAAATTGATTTTCAAGAAACTATTCCCTATTTTACATATTTGGACTTTCTGTTTACAGTTATAACGTGGTCTATATAGCAATGAAAATAAGAACTGTTTCTTGCGAACAATCATCCACTGAAATTAATATAATTTGGTAAAAATATCATTTTCATAACAAGTAAATTACGTATAGTGACAATATAAAATTATACATTTAACATATCAATTTAGTGCCAAGATCTTAAATAGAAATCCCAGTAGATTGATTACAAAAACAATAATTTTTATTTTTCACAAAACTATATACCTTGAAACTGAAACCAAAGCTTCTGATAATTGAGGTAAAGGAAAGGTTTGTGGCTTTACCCTATCCTCCTATGAGAAAACATTTTGATAAGGTTTATTAATAGTAATTATCTATCAAATAAACTCCACAACCACAACAATGTATACATATACTTTACGTGTACTTACCGTTTACCTATGCATGGTGTTATAATGATATTATTTTACTGCCGTAACATTAAAACAGCAATGCTAATAGGCGCTTTGACCAATATGAATATTTATTTATAAGCGAAATCATAATTAAAGTAAGATTTGGTCACAAATTAATTTATTACCAAAATATTAGATAGTAAAAATATTGATTTAACAATAACCATTCAGAATAAGTTTCAAAGTAGACCTAATTTTTGCTCAATGAAGAATCTACCTCAACGAAAACGAATCTATCACTTTCAGTTCTAGTAAACGTAAAATAAAATTTAAACATTATTTAGGGCCACAACATTAATTTTTACAGCGTTAAATCGGGTGTTCATTTAGTAAATCCGTTTATTCATAAGCTTCTAAATGAACTATATGCACATGTTGTGTTTATTTTGTGCTGGACGTCACATACAAATTAAGATTTACAAATGCTTTCATGTGCAAAACTTCTAAATAATAAATAATAAAACTTCTAATATATTACGCTAATTAAGTATACATTATATAACGCCATCTTGTGTTATTTTTTTGTAAATCATGGTTCCACGATAGATATGCTACTAGCGTATTTTATTTAATAAACACCTGTGCATGCAAATAACTATTTTTAATTAACACAACATATTTTTTGAAAACAAACAGAAATATACGAAGTACAAATAAATATTTTCGAAAGGGACAAAATTATTTTCAAACTTTTACGTCTCAAAGGTCGAGGAAGAAATTTATGCAAATAATTCTCAGTGAATATTTGGGATATTATTGCGAAAACCATCAGGTCATAATAGTCAAAATAATAAAACAAATTATTATAATTAAATTTTACCATTTTTATTATAAATACTTCATCTTTACCACTCAATTTTTTTTCATAGTAGTAAGATTTTTACGTACCCAGTGATTATAAAATAAGATACTAGATAGCGCAAAAATCGCAAGCCAAACAAGAGTAACAAGAATAAAATTTAAAATATTCGTATTCTTATAATATAATAAATAAATTGTGTAGTAAATTATTAAGTAATTACGTAATTTTTTCGTTAAATGTTATTGAAATCATAAGAGACGAATTCAAAATTGCAATCAGTAACAAATTTCGAATATAAAATAGTCTATCATCCACATATTTCATATAAATTCAATTGGTCAAGCTATATGGCGTTTCCATAATAAATGTACGAAACAAAATAAACGTAATGCACAGTGTAAATACAGAGCATATACAAATATGCAAATACACGTACTGTAAACATGATGAAACATAGCATTTCGTTGCTAGAAATTAAATAGAAGCTAATTTAAACTAAAACAAAATACATTTTGAAATGTATCTTGGTACCTTTTTCAACATTACTAGTAGAGCGTATTACTTTTACATTCGTAATTATTTCATGTTAAAAAATCAAATCATTCGTTCATCAAATTTCATATAGCGGCGTCAAAGTGAATCACATTGGTGGATCGAAAAAAAAAGAACGTATACATTTTCATCACACATACCACATATTAGAAATATTTTGTTTGAAATGATCAAACGAGTTTAATCATATACATATGAATTTGAATTGAACTTGCAAATAATACAGTGTGTGGTATTATTACGTGTGAAAAATAAATTTAAATTTCATATATCCCAAGACCAAAACTGAATGGAATATAAACTGAACCGAAAATTAAAAATTAAATTTCCATCTCTCTTGATACAGACGTACGAGTCTGTGGATTGAAATTATAATTCAAACTTATTTATGAATAAATTTCAAATCATCAAATACCTGTTTAACAATACAAGTCCTGACCGATAGTCACACGAATAGCTTTTTGAATAGTGCAGTTATTAAATTTGTTTGTATAAAAATTTATATAAAGTTTATTATAAAAATTTTAATAATAAATACTTCTAATAGAACATTATAATCGTTAATACTGTTATTGTATATACAACATTACATTATACATATTTTTGTATATATAATATATATATATATATATATATATATATATATATATATATATATATATATATATATATATATATATATATAACATTTAGATTTTAATATTAATCGAAAATTTTGCATTCAAATTTATATACCGTTCTCTTTTAATCGTTGGCTACAAGGTGCATGGACAAAAAAGAAACTCAAATTTAGTACAATAATGCTCTACTATTTATCACGAATACAACACTTGTATTTCAGAATAATATTAAGATACTACCATTATTAAAATACACAAAATATGAAGCTCTTACATTTATGATAAACTTTTTTTATAATTACGAGTATATAAGTGTTAATCAGCTGACTTTGAAACATTGGCAATTCACACACACAAACACTCATATATATATATATATATATAAATTGTCATATTGATTTAAAATTCCCTCCCAAAATTTTCTATATAAAACAAGAGAAGACGAATTACCATGCAATATATTTATACTGGTTGACAAATTATCCAAGTACCAAAATATTAAAAACCTTTTGTATTTAAACGGTTTAGTAGTTAAGTTTTGTTTTGTATCTATTGGGGCCTTTAAAATATTCTACAGAAACACAAGACCTAAATGATCAATTTTACTCATTTGGAATACCTCAGCTTGCTATTTAGATTGTAAAAATGGCAATATATTAAGAAACTATAATTTATAACGTAAAACATTGACTATGATAGTATCTATTTAATAATATACGCCGAATAAGTTCTAATTTTCTACATAACCTGAAATTCTTTTTCGCTAGCTCCGATGGGTTACAGAAATCCAACTAAACCAATTCATAAGATGCACGAGAATAAATGCGGAAAATACAATTGTAAACCATAAAAAATAAACAATAATGATAAACTGAGCCTTATTTTTGTTCATCCTTCAGTATTCCTTGCATTCTTTACAATGTATTGTAAGCTTTCATTAAAAATTCAAATGTTTACTTTTTAGAATTGCTCCACTATGTAAATATTTAATTTTACGTATTCAAAAAATGGTTTTTGCGTAATTGACCTCAGTACTTCGTACAAATTAATGTGGAGGTTAAATAACATCTCAAAATGTTAACATATGTACTACTAGCGTTGTACCCGTTTCCGTGGAACGACAGTAATATAAAGTAGCCTATCCCACCCGGAGATAGTGTGCCTTCCCAACGGTGAAATAATTTTGTAAATCGATCCACTATATTTAAGTTTATTAGTAGTATACAAAAATACAAACAAGTGTTTCCTCTTTATAATATTAGTGTAGATTTATTTAAATTACAATTTTCGTTATAAAAACAACTTCTTTCTGTCATAACTTAGAAATAGAAAACCGTAGAAATGTAATATTGCAATTAAACAAGGTAGAAGAAAAATAATGTACAAAACTTCACTAAGAAAACTAAATGAAAGTGATGTGTTTGAAATTAACCTCAGACACTCTAATTTATATTATACATGATATTTCTAACTTGTTTTATATACTGGTCTTCAAATAGTGGTACGCGTACCCCTTATGTAGAGAGTATATCACGTTTCTATTCAGAAATTTACCAGTTATTAATATTAATTTTGTTTTTATGGTTGATATTTAATAGGTTTATTGGATTCAACGCTACAAACTGTCTAGATACATTTTATTTGTTCTATTTATATCTATATCTAGTTATAATTCTGACCCAAGTATCTATATTTACATACATAAGTCTCTTTTACAGTAGTGATAAGATAAAAAAAATTTTACTGATTTCTTTTATTGCTTTGTAAATTATTTTATAACACTCGGCGTATATATAATATGTCAGAGTTTATTATGTTTAGTATACTAGCCATATATAGAATATGTCATAGTATATTAATTTTAGACTATAGTTTAAAATTTTATAATTATTAATGAGAACTCTAGGATTTTTCGAATAAATTTCGATTTTTTGCCCCAATTTCGTAAATTAAATTATTTTGTATTTTTATAAATATGTATTTCGACTACAAAGTAGTCATCGTCAGTATGAATTAGCTAATAGCATAACATAGCTCATAGCAATTAATTAAGGGTGCTTTATGTCGTCTCACACATAAATATATAATTGATCAACAAAACTTGAACGAAACTAATATAATTACAGAGTACCATTTACGATTATATTCCTTATACGACGGTGGTTCTAAATAGTTTAGAGTTCACTGGTTTAACCCATAGAAACAGTTTGTAACATGCTTTTATTAGCTGTAACAACTTACCTAGAACAATTTATATTATATAAATATTTTAACTGTCATCGAGTAGCTGCTGATTCGTAACTGAAACCAAAAATATATGTAATTAAAGTAAAATATTTTTGTATTTTCTGTTACAAGTTGAAATGACAATCAGAACAAATAGAGTGACCGAAATGAGACAACAATTTTTTTTCCAATATTGATTAAAAAGTATAAAACAATTTAAATCTTACATTCGATTAAAAGTACTGGTAATTTAACGCGTTCACGTAACTCTACTATGTATCATATATTAATAAAATTATTCTTTGGAGTAGATTAATAATTTCTAGATCAGCTTTAAAAAAATCACAATACATTTTGTACCAAGACTTTTGAAACTTCAAGTAAGTCTCGAATTTTGGATTACTAAAAACGATGAAATTTATAAACCTTATATTTACATAAAATTGCACTACGGTGTAACATTACAATTATCTATATCCTAAAAATCAAGAAAGGAATTTAATTATTTCAAATGAGAACATATTCAGTATGTTTATGTGTCAAAGTATCCAATACGCATTTTCATATAAATATCACGTATAGATTATACCGTGATTGTTTTCATGAAAAGCGTAAGCACTATTCTAGTAATATACACAGAGAAGAATTCAAAGTACTGCAAAAAAAAGTTGAATATGTTTATTTCTTGATATCAGAATCTTAGTAGACATTTTAAAGGCACCTATATATTTAGAAAATAGCTAATGAACTTTTGTTTTTCTTCAAATGCTTAAAATACGTAAAACATTTAGAAATACTCTGAACATAAAAGTACGAATTCGATTTGAACCATGAAAAAATGAAAATGCTATCATTTTTTCGAAATAAATTAATGTCTTGTATAATTTTCTGAATTTCTTAATATAATTTTAGTCATAG
>JAEMTY010000244.1:0-25000 GCA_020423425.1 Chrysopa pallens
TGATCGGATATTTAATTCTCATCAATGAATTATACTAAATACATAGTCTATAAAGATATGAAAATTTTGTAATGTACTAATGAGTATTTTAATTGGATCGTATTACAAAACAACTGAATTAAAAATGGCTCGATCTAGCTAGGAATCATTTTTAGAAAATGTCATTTTATTCGTGTTTTATCGATAATTTTTTATACTATAATGATATATTTGTTTATAGTCATATAGTCATTGGAGTGGCTAAGTGTTAGCAGCGAGGCTCTGATACAGAGATCCCGCGTTCGAATCCCGACTCGACCGACGAGTAAAATTAATTTTTTTTACATTTTAAACCCAACTCAACAAAACAACACAATAAAGTGAATAATATTTTTCAAATAAGATTTTGTTATTATAATTGTATAATTTTTTATAATGTAATGATATATTAGTTTAATATTTAAAGTCATTGGAGTGGCTAAGTGTTAGCGTGCTGGACTCGTCTTCCGCCTCGACGTAATATAATTTCCAAAAAACACAATTTCTAAAAAAAAAAAAAAATACCGAGCAAAGTCCGGTCATCCAGGTACTTATTATAAACAGATTAAATTCATTTCATTTAAACCTAAAACGTCTGTTCTAGGACCGCATAAATTCACGTCCATTTGACGCCCGTGCCTTTCAACAAATGTTAAAACTAACGTTAGTTTCACGAGCTACATTAAACTCAATCCTGATAAGGACGTTAATTAAAACGACCGTTTCTTCGATGAAAAAAAAATTTGTAGTCAGGTACCATGCCAATTACTGGATTATATCGATTATAGCAATATTTATAAGCATGGGTAAAACTACACTTTATTATTATAATTCGTATTTAGAACTTATTAAAATTAACATTTTAATTTCATCATTTTTGCTCCGGTAGTCAAATTTTAGTTTTATGTATCTAACAAGTCAAATTATTCTTTTATTTATATTTACATAACTTTAAAGTTGAATCGAATATTTCTGCATGGACAAAAAATATTTATTAATTTTTTAAAAACAAACAACTTTTACTTGTAATAAGTATTATTGTTGTATTTATAACTCTATTGAGTGAATTTTATTAATGCGAATGATTAAAAATAGTTCAAACAGTGATATACATCCATTTGTTGTATATGTTAACAATTAACACTGTTAGTTGTTATCTACACTTGTTTTATTATCTTATTAAAGTATTTCAGTAGATTATGAAATTTTAACTCAAAGTGGATGTGTAGATCATTTTATATCTACGAGTAAAACATTCTGAAAGGAAAATTATTTACGGGTGGACGAGTGGACCCTTAAGGGTAAAACACGGTTTATCTCAATTCCAGCAAAACAGCAATTTTTATGGAAAAATGTTAAAACGCAAAGTTGTAGATAATAAAAAGATCTACTTTTGTATTTACACTGAAAAAAATTGCTTTTTCGATATTTATTCAAAATATGATGAAAAAATAAATATTTTCAATCAAAAAGATTACAGTGCATTTGGAACATAAAAAGGTCAGTTTTCACCAAATTTCGTGAACAATTTTTTTTTTGTTAAAGAAAAAATATAAAACCAAAATTTTGACTATTTCAATTTTTTATATAAATTTTTAAGTTATGTGAAAATCTTTTTATTTCCTACAACTTTACCATTTAATTTTTATCCGTAGGAGTTGTACTTTGCCGGAAATAAAAATAAAGCTTGGTATACAAAAAAATATTTTTAATATAAAATATTTTTAATTTCGTTTTTATTATATTCTCGTCCATATCCAATTGGTTTCATTCTATTATAATTATTTTTTCAAAAATAATCGCCTCTGGTCTATGCTGATTAAAATTAATCGTAATTGAAGATTATAACACTGTCAAACTAGAGAGATATGTTACTGTCAAATTAAATCTGAAGAAATACATATTTCTCTATCGCTCTAAAGACAATACGATTGGCTGGTTAAAATTCGTATTTTAATATAATATTTTATTTTATGAGTTCCCATTCATTATCCTTGATAATTTTATAGTAAATTTATAACTTTGGTTAATAGTAATATAAAATGAAAATGGCTAATATTATATATGGGTTATATTTTAATAATTCCACATCCATCTACTTGCTTAGTGAGCTTTGCTATTTGTATTCTACTAGTCTAGCGAGGAGGTTAGATTTGTGAAAAGTGTTGAATTTTATTTAAAATACAAAATACTCACAGGGGAAAACTAAACAATGGCCTGTCACATGCGTCTACAATGTTGTATAACTAACAACTATGTGGAAACGACTCAATATTCATTTCATTACAATCGTATTACAACATATTATTTTGTATACTATGACCATATTTAGACAGAGGCGAATTAATTTAAAATGTTTGAATACGATCTGTCTGGGAAAAATTCACAAAATGAAAATCTCACAACAGGCGGAAACATTTGTAAAAGAAAAAATACTTTCACGGACGGACTTACAATAACAAATTAAGAGCTTAATAATTAATAGTTGAATATGGAGTAACATCCGAAACATGTTGCATTATTAGAATAAAATAAAGTGGTTAAGCAAAATAAAAAAAATTGAATTGTCTAAATTTATTTATCCACCTAATATAATTAATAAGGTTTGTTAAATTACACAAAATTAGACCAAAAAAACATACTGATAAATATGCAGGTATATGAATTATTATATGTATACGAGTATTCATATATTCATTATATTTGCTAGTTTACTTTTAGTTCTCTTGGGTCCAAAATTGAATTTACTTTAAGAAGATGAATTTATGGTTTCTCTTTTAAATATTTTTCTTCTTCTTAGCGTTAACATTTTTATGAGTGCTTTAGATCTATGCATAAATTGAAGAGATAATGGGAACATTACACTGAAATTTGTGTTCTATTCGCCAAACTTCTTATCCTGTTTTAGAAAGGCTTATTCGTCGAGCTTTCGAATTTCTTTTTCTTTATTCGAGCACTACAGTTCTTTGTCTTGTTGCAACAACATTATGTTTTATATTTTTATACCTTCATATAAATTGATATCCTTTATTTTCGATGTGAAGAATTTCCATATCCGATGATGTGTGTGTAATTCATTTAACAAATGACTGGCGAATATAGAGCCAAAATTTTTTTGCCTTATAGAGCGCCAATGTGCGTTTTTGTATCAAAGGATCTTCCCGTTTGATCCAAGTTAACCCCACTCCAATCTTTGCATGTTAATTTATAAATTTCTAATTTTTTCTTTTTGTTTATCACATCTTCACTATTTTTATTATTTTATTACATAATTTGACAGCTGGCATAAATTCGAATTAGATTTATTTTTTAATAAGTAGGCGCCTTTATATCATCGTCGCCTCATCCAAGCATATTTTTGTATAAGATAACTCCAAGCATATGTTTTATAAAACATGCATATGTTTGTATAAGACTCATGGATTAGTTTAGTATTTCGTTGCAAACTTTAAGAAGATGAGTATTTCGTTGCAAACGAAATACTTGAAATATCTTGATTTGAAACTATTGGAATAAAAACAGAAATTTGAATCATTTAAACAAAATTAATGTATGAAAATTAAAATTTCTATATGATAGTTTTTTCAATTTACCTTCACTAAAAATTGAGACAAATCTTTTCGTTAAACCTTTTTTTAAATTTTTATCATAGTTTTGAAATTTTGAGATTCTTAAAATGAATTTTTAGTAAGGACAGTTAAGACATTTCAATCAAAAATCCCATCTACTATATATTTTCAAGCGTCTGTTTTCAAGCTATTACAAATTTGAAATTTAATATTAAGACAAAAAACATTTCTTAAGCAAAATGTATTTTAAAAATTTTACAAAAATAATACTGAGAATTGAAGCATACATCAATCACTATTCAAATGAAAATTTGTATCTAATTTAAATGTTGTTTGCGTGAGTAACATCATTCATATTATCGGACAATGTCTCATTTTGATTTTCGAATGAACTTTTTTTTTGCCTAATTATAGTAAGTAGCGATCACATGGCTAGATCTACCGTTAAGCCGACACTAGCTGGGTCTGTATAATTGTAAAAAATAGTTGCATTGTAAGAAATAGTTGCAGCTTTGGTAATTGTTGCATCTAAAATAATATAAACTTATAGATAGCTAAATCTAAACAGCTAAAACGATTCACAGTCTGAATAGAATTATTTTCATGAATGCTAATTCATAAATTCGTGTCATATATTCTATAGCATTTATTTACCTATAAGTTGTGAATTTATTTATTTACATCACCATTGTTATTTAATTTGAGCGCAAATCAATTTTAATATTTCCTGGAATGCAAATAAATCAGGTTTTAATTTTCTCATATTTGTTATGTTTATAAAATTAATTGAATATTCATAGTACAGTTCCACTAGAACTTGAAATATAAAAAGGTAGAAATTATACTATAGTAAATGTATTGATGTGAAATCTCTTTGAATAAATCTTTATTGGGTTATGTTTTATAAGCTTCATACTAAATTTCTTAACAATTTCTTTTATGTACCACCTTCCCCAACTGGATACTTTCTCGAGGGTGAAGGTTACAACATTAAAAATAACTGGTGAAACAACTAAGCAAAAAATGGCCTTTAAAGTTTTTCGAAAAGTCAATACTTTTTCCTTATTTGTGAGTAAACATTTCTCGAGAAAAGAGTAAAGAATAAAGTTTATAAAAAAATGATCCGTATTTGTTTTTAATTCTGAAATATTCACCGAATTGTAGCTAGTTTGTGAAAGTATTTGCTCGAAATAGTAATGTCATCTAACGTTGAAAAACATAAAACCAAACAACAATTTGGAGAAAATTAATTTGGCTTTTACTTATAACATATACTTAAAAAGTTCTTCAAAACATGTGTTTTTGTTGTAGTCGTTAACTTAAAAGTTAACGGAGATATGATAAAATAGGGTAAATTTTAAGATAATAATTACTTATGCATATCAAATATCAGCTCAATTGAATATCAGAAAATTGTCAAATTCAATTTATAAGATTGAATATCATGCAAATATCTGGACAAAACAAAAAAACTACTTCTAACAATAGTAGATTGCTTGTGTTAAAATTTCCGTTTTTAATCTAAACCAATTGTATCGACAAAAGAAATCATTTAGTTTTAACTTTATTGAATTTTCAGTTCGGTTTTGCAAAGCTGGTGAAATTTTTTAAATAAATTTTTCGATTGGACACTTATTACATAAGTTAATTAAAAATTTGGTGCAAATTTCACACGCTTTCTGCAAAGTGCACTATTTCGGTTTTTCCATTTATTATAATATTATTATACTGGGTGTGAAAAAATCAAGGACTCCAGAATAAGTAAAATCAAAATTATTTTATAAAAGAAAAGGAGAATGGTTTGAAAAGTGGTACTGTTTGCTTCAAAATGTTACTATCAAACAGAGCTTAAAGTAACTATTTTTCACCAAACTCAAAATTTCAATCCTTGTTTGATATCATCGAGCACGATGTATCAAAATGTCCTAGGGTAAAATGGATTATAAAGCTCATTATAGCTTAGTTGCTTAAATTGTCATGCAATAGGTGAAAGGTTAGAAGATTTGGACTAAAAGACAATATTGATATTTTATATGTTTCATCAGTTCCGATGCCAAGAAAGTGGTTCAATTTGCATTTTATAGCTTAATCCAAAACAGCGATCACTGGCAATTTCATAATGATCATCTCAAGCTCTTGTATCTTATTTCTTTTTCCATAATCCTTGTCTTTTGTGTATTGACGATCCATTGTATGCATACAAAAAAGAAATATGATATTTACTAGTGTAAAATGATCTTTGGACTCTATAAATCTAGGAATTGTATACCTACACCTTTCAACGTAAAATTTTGTGCTTGATTCATTTATTTCAATGACAAAAAAGAGAGTTCCATTTGAAATCCGTAAACTTTTGTATAAAACATTTCATCTCGAACAATAATTCTGGGGCCCCGGTTTTTCTTACAAGCATTATAACATGTTTATATATATATACGTATCAAAATCGAAACACCCAAATCCCATTTAAAATATAAACTTGTTTATAATAGAATTTTACTAGAAACTATATACAAACGTAACATGTATCACGATATTATTAAATAAACGTTATACTGTCGCATATAAGGCACCTATTTATCAAATATATATATATATATATATATATATATATATATATATATATATATATATATATATATATATATATATATATATATATATATATATATATATATATATATATATATATTACGCCGGCGTAATATAATGTTCAACATTTGGCCGGTAGTTTTCTCTCAAAACTCTTTCATACAATTGCAATATACCAAAACTCTCATGCACACAGAATCACCTCCGCAAACTGTTACAAATATTCCACGAGAACAGATCAGTTGAAAACATTGAGCGTCGATGTACGCAACCCAACAACGATATAATAACGCTCGCTGTTAATAACATTTATCACAACAGAGTGTTGTAATACGGTTCATATGTAGCAAAAAAAAAAATATATATATATATTCTTTTTTGAAGCACATCGTATAACGAATTATTGTGTGTTTTCGTAATCATTGTTGTATTGTTGACACGTGCGTGTGTGTTTTATTTAATCAAAAGTGATTTGCTTTCTTTGTCTAGTTCAGTTTTATATATTTACTTTTTTGAAATTCAGTAAGGTGGTAGAAGTTTATTTTCACTCAATGAATTTGTTGATACATGTACATTTAAATTCGGACTAATCTCGGGGGAAAATTCTCTCGATGGTTGTATATTTTTGTTCGAAAACATCGTCATCAACAACACATTTCATGAATATTTGAGTTGGTATGAGATTTTTTTATTAATTTTGCATTCACACCTACATTTATTTAAAAATTGTATTTTTTGAAGGAATTTACATATTAAATTGATTGCTTTTCGATTGGATTTGTTTACATAAATAATAAACCCAGTTCAATGAAGGAAAATTGTTCGATTTGTAAATACGTTGGGTAAATGGACAAAGAGGATCGTTACAGTGTATATGCTACCTTGAAAACAAATTTTGTCATCTTTTTTCGATTAATGTTTAGAGATTTAATTGTTCACAAGTAAATCACTATCCAAAAAATTAAAATTGAATTGAGAGGTTCATATAGCCCATTTTGAATAGTATAGCCGTTTACGAAATTACGTTAAAAATGTCATAGTTATACAAACATTGCCCATATTTATATAAAAAATATGGGTAAGTCCGGAAAAGATGACCAGTCAAATTATTTACAGCACCCATAGCCAGATAGTAATATCCTAAGCTTAGTTCACTTATGGCTTGTATGTGCATGTGACATTGCCAGCCTAATTATTTTCCATACCTAGATGGCAATACTGCTTAGTTTATTTTTGCCGGCGAACTTTGGTCTGGAAGTGGAAGAGGGTATAATAATTAAGCTGGTAATGTCACACGCACACACAAGCCATAAGTGAACTAAGCTTAGGATATTGCTATCTGGCTATGGGTGCTGTAAATAATTTGACTGGTCATCTTTTACGGGCTTACCCATATTTTTTATATATGTATCGCCAAGGTTTGTAATCCTATGTCATTTATAACTTAATTTCGAAAACGGCTATACTATTTAAATTGGGCTTAATGAACTTCTCAATTCAATTTTAATTTTTTGGATTAACACTTTTTTCACTTAACCCCAAAATGTGAAAAATTGAAATAACCAAGCTTTTAGTTTTTTATTTTTTATCTTTTACAAAAAAAATTTTATTCACGATACGTGGTGAAAATTTACCTTTTTGTATTCCAAATACACAGGAATTTTTTGGATTTAAAATATTTACGTGAAAAAAGTGTAAATACAAAAGTTGTACATCTTTTGATTACCTACAACTTTCTCATTTATTTTTTTTTCTATACGATTTATAGTTTTGACGGAAATTGACATGCTGTGTTTTACCCTTATTACCTCAACCCCTTCCACTTCTCGACATCCGATCGACCGAAAATTATTTTTCCTTTCATTTTTGTTATATTCTCTTCCGTTTCCAATGAGTTTCTACTTTAATTATTTTTCACTTTTTGCTATTTTTAAAGGCTTTTACCCTGCTCTATAATTTAAGCTTTGATATTTAAATTTGTGATTTTTATAATCTATATATTTTTTAATTAATTTTTAAGTTAAAAGCTTCATTTTTTTACAAGAATTTATTGAGTTTCACCTTTCCTGCTTTCGGTCGATAATCAAATTTTAAGTTAAATTTGATCTAATTCCCTGTTACTGTTTAAGGTGAAATTATGCATACATTTGTACACAAGAATAATATAATAATAAATTTTGACATCATATAATACAAAAATTTTTCCTTTTTATTTCATTTTATTGTTATAACTTTTATTTTTAAAATAAAAATTCAAAAAAAAATCTTTTTTAATAATTATTTTATCTCTAAATATTATAAAAGCTTGTTTTTAAATAAATCTATTTAGTTACTTCTTTGAATTTGGTTCAAAACTTAGTTTAAGAGGGGTTTAAATTTTGGCAAATGAAGTATTTATATTAGAGCGTTTAAAAACACTGTTTGGATTTCTCATCTGATCATTTATCAAAAGGCACATACTAGATAGACATAGTCAAAAAAGAGAAAGAGCAATTATTCTCTCGTCAAATATGTGCAGTATTCCAATCTTTCTTTGTTTATAATAGCCTGTATTAATAATATTACCATTAATTTTATGAAATTATGGAAAATACATCTTTATTTTTTAAACGGATAGAATTAAATTCCTACCAATTAAAATACTCAAAATAACTCTCTATCTCTTTTGAATATATTTATTTCGGCTATCCTCTGTGTCACTCCAGTGGATCAATATTATCCTAATCCATATTTAATCCGCGATTTTTTTAATGTGATAGACACAGTTCCACCACATGTAATTTTATATCAAGAGAATCTACCGAATGGTCCTGGGGCCATGTCCAAAAATTTTTTTTATAATCTGTTAATAATACAATATGATACTTTATTATTATATCAAGGAAGTGAAGAGAAGAGAGAATATTATTGCAATGGTATACTTGACCAAAGTTTACTAACCAATATTTATACTTAAAATAGACATTGCTTGTCGTTAAATCTTGAATACAATAACTTTGTAGGTATATATTAGATTCTCAACATTACAATTAGAATAGAATAAGTGAAGAAAACAATTAACGGAGTTAATTGTTTAGATAATCGACATATGATTGAATTTTTATTTTTGAACTAATTTTAATTAACATTCATAAAATACTATAAAGATCCAGTCTATTCAGTTATATATGTATACATGTAGAATAATAATAGTTTGTATTGTTATTACCTGTATGTATTCTGATTACCTACATTTTTTTATTAGCAAAATTTTAGCTTTAATAAGTGAAGAATTCAAACATTTAACGAAAAAATATTTCAAACAAAATTTGTTTTTTTCCGAAAAAATATACTTTTGGTGTTTTCTTCTATTATCTTTTATAGTTTAAAAGTTGGGCCAAGGGTCCATTGGACCCAATCAACCGGTTTTGCTCATTCACGAACTTAAACTCAATTTTATGGTTAGAATACGTTTTCAAAATTTCAGCTAACAGAAATTTGTTTTAGATTTATCGTGGTGACGGATGGAATGGACAGTCGGAAATGGACTAATTACGTGCTTTTATGAACACCTGCACTAAAATTTTGTTTGTGCTGACAAACGTATTAGGTAGCGTAAGAAACCTTAGACTTAAATTAATATACTCAGGCATATTATGTATGCCGAGTATAAAAAGCATTCATTTAACACAAATTCTTAGAAAACGTAAATCTGTACATAATAAAAAATTATGGAAAATAGTGTTCTTAAGAACAGAAAAATGAGCTTGCTTAAAGTATAGATTTATGTTTTCTAAGAATTCGTGATGAGTGAATGATTTTTCTATTCGTTTCTTAATGTTGTGTACCTTTCTATATACCTATAACAACATTATAAATCGACGACAGGCAACGTTCAAAACAAAGGAATAAAATGGTATTTAAATCCTTTTTTCTTTTTCTTTTTTTATAAAAATGTAGCAAAGGTAACAAAAGAAAAATGGATGAAAGCAATAAAATCCATTCTTTATTCTTTAAGTAAAATAAAT
Organism: Chrysopa pallens; assembly: GCA_020423425.1. Lineage (NCBI taxonomy): Eukaryota > Metazoa > Arthropoda > Insecta > Neuroptera > Chrysopidae > Chrysopa > Chrysopa pallens. Next base: position 10,187 of record JAEMTY010000244.1, read on the forward strand.
TTTTTTATTCTTTATTTTTATTGTTGAAACTTATTTTGCTTATTTGATTTCGCTGGCTGCTTATAAACTATCATCGAAAAATACTTTGGATAATAGCAATTATTTACGTTTTGAATATCAATGTATTTGAATGGAAATCCATTTATTATAGTTTATACATCAATAATGTGATGTTTTCCATATATACTATTCGAAAGTTAATACATTATCAAAGTAACAGTACGATTGGCGCTATAGCATAGTGAATGCAGTGAAAATAATAATAGCATTTTTCTCGAAAAAGTTACCTCCCTAAAAATAATGTTTATTGTCGTATTCAATCGATTTTCGAAAAATTCTAGAACGAGAGTTGTAAATATTTATCAAAAGATATATTTGTAATTTAAAATATTTTTCTATGTATTATCCTTTCTAATATTGATGACTTTTATGATTGTTTATTTTTAAGATGTTAATGCGTTTTCCAGGAAATAATTTCTTCATTACCCCAATGATATGATAGAATTCTTTGTAGAAAATATTTTTTTTCAATCCAACGTTTCATTTAATAAGGGTACTTTGCTGATCTAGAAGCATATCAAACTTTTATCTTATACATTCAATCTAAAAATTACCCACAAATCGTCATCATTAATTTGTTATTTATAGTATGTATATTTGTGATTTCGTGGTAATACAAATATTTGTCTGAAATATTAATATAAGGCTCACATACATTTTATTATTGTCGGTGAACGAGTTCCCCAATATTACCGGAGGAAAATAGGTAACAAAACAATCTAATTTTAGGGACATAGAATGGATTTTGATCTAACCTGACTCACTTTGTTCGTAATTAAATTTAGAACGACACTCTTGAAATTTTGTGAAAATAAATCCGTTACCTGAAAAAACCCCCATTAGATCCCTATTTTGAACAAGCTTTATTGAACAATATAAAATTGATAGAAAAGACGTTAAGAAAATTTTGTATGACACCCCATAAAATGGAAAAAACTACTTCAATTTTAATCCCCCAGCAAAAAAAACAAAAAAAAAAAAACAAATACAAAATAACAATTGAAACGAATGGTAATGATACAAAAAGGAAGCGAAGCCGCTTAACAGAAATCGGATATAAAAATTTGAAAAATTCATTATGGCGCCCATAAAATGGATAAATCTCAAAAATCATAAATGAAAAAATCTATAAATCTCAAATCATATGAGCAAAAAATGTTTTTGTTTCATTCCACTAACGTGGACAATATCATTGAAAAATACAAAAATCTTAAAAATTTTTTTGCTTAGAAATGCAGTATCTCCCACAGCTTCCTCAAATTTTTTATATACTAATATGATATAAAACGCATCATCCTTTCGTTATCCAGTATCGGAATTGAAAATTTCCGGATAATGCATTTAGTAATTTGTTCCTGCCACAGTGTTGCGTAAATTTCTCTAGTTTTGCAGATAAGCATTTCAAGTTTGCATTATTAAACTTATCCTTTTTATCGCTTTCCTTTTGTTTAGATATTTTTTCAAGTGACAATTGTGGCTTACTCTTAAACCACAATTTTTCTAACCGATCATCAGCTGCTGATGAAAGATCTGTGTAACGTATCTGTGTAACGGATCGTATAACGAATCTGGAAATTCGATTCTTTTGAAAATATTAATGATACATTATATACATTAATTACCTTAATGTGATATTTAGTCAAAATATTTTTAAAAGGTTCAAAATTTATTATAATACTTGTTGGTAAGATAAAAAAGGTTAAATGGACCATTAATTCCAATGATTTAATTAATAGATTAGGTATTATTGAACACTGAGGTTCGCCAATACTGATAATTACATTTCATAACTACCAAATATTGTTAATTATTATATATACTATTTTATTCGAACTTGTGTTATGATATAATTTGTTAAATTAGATAGAAATTGGCATCAATTTATTTATCCATAGAGTTATATAAAGTTAATTACAACAAATATGTAAAATGTTTATTAAAATATAAAAGCAAAATAAAATGTTGTTAAAAACATACAAAATTATATTTAAATACGCACAGGTAAATTGCGAATAGAATATTTAAACACACAATAAAACTTTCTTCATTCCTTGTAGACAAACAAACATCACCACCGACACTTTTATACGCACTCATAAATATACTTTTCATATTTCACTACCCACGAGCAGTGAATATTATTCAGTAATTAATTCTTTACAGCCCTCTTAAACTTATTTCGTCTACAGTTAACTTTTATATTATGTTTATTACATTTTACGCGTAATTATGTTCGATTTTAATACCGTATACTTATTGATTATAAATTTTAGGATGTTATAAGTTTATTTTATTTATTTGTTTGTTCAAAAAAGCGACAGCTCGAGACAAAAAAATTGAAAATAAATAGTGTCTTCCTATTCGTGAATGAAAATCATAATAATAAAATTTAAGCATAAAAATCTAAAATAAAATGAGCTGTCCAAGTTTGAATTGAATATATTGTTACCTATAAATAATCTACGTGATAAACTACGAGTAATAACAATTCCGTGAATTATTTAAGGTCGTATAAAAGAAGTAAAGTTGGTGAGTATATAATCTAACATTTTTAAGAGAAATATTTTAATCTTAAAACACCTTAAACATTTCTCGAGCAGATATTTTGAGTTCATATTCATCTAAATTTTTTGACCAAAAAAATAAAAATAATAATTATATAAATAATAATAAAAATAAAATAAATTATGAGTAAGAGCTAATAAAAGCGCATCAAGGAAGACGCTTACGCGGTTTTATTGCACAGATCAAACAGAAAGATTAGAAGGTCAAAATGGATGATCGGAATGTAAATCCTTTTCAATTTTTTTAAAACATATCACACAATGAAACAGTTGGAAGTACTGTAAATGAAATTTTTTGTAGAAAATTGAAATTCTAATCGAAATTGCTTAGAACAAAAATTTCAAAAAACTTTTTTTGAAAATGTTGAAATCAGTTCGGCAATTGAACGAAAGTGGTTCATGTCAATATCATTATTCGTTCTCGAAATAATCGAGACGCAAAAAGGAACGCACGTACATACACACTAGTTCTAGGGTCGGTATTTATTGAATCGGCATTTTCATTGGAATTTACCCCATTACAAGAAGTTTACATTGGAAAGTTAAAATACTTCATATAATTTTTGCGAAAATATATCGGCATTATTCTTTGTTTGCGAGATATATTGATAAAACTAAAATTTCTACCCTCTTCTCATTTAATAGCCACTCCACGCTCCTTAAACAACCCATTGACTGATTTCTGGAATAAAAACTCGTAAACATCTTGGTTCCATTCTATATGACATAATTAATAGTCTACCAATCATTCAAACAAACTGTATTTACAACGGAAACTAGTCTTAAAAATATTTTATAGCAAATTTAATATTGTTTTATATGATTGAATTTTAATAAATATTAAACATTTTATCCATAAAATATGTTTTTCAAATAAAAAAAATATGATTATATATTAAGATATTAAAAAAACATTCCGATCACATTCCATAATACCGATGAAGAATTTTTTTTACTATACAAAATGAACAAAAAGGGATCATATTATGCGTCATCGAATCGCCAATCCTTATTCAAATTGTCTACATCTTGACGTTGTGTAATTATACGATTTTCACATTGTACAGAATTGTACTCATAGATTGTAATCTTTGGAAAATCATTTCCCGACTAACATCACTTTATATTAATGTGTTTTGAGTGCAGAAGTCTATAAGGTGAAAGAACATGTTGGGCCAATTGGATTTATATGTACACTTTCCAATAACCAGAAGATTAAAAAAGTTGGATTATCAGTATCTGAGGCTAGAAATCTTCAAGGCTTTAGTATTATTATATTTTTTTGTTTTTAAAAATACAAAGAGTTACATACAGAAATAATCCCTGTAATAAACTTCACCCACTCCAGTTTATCTACAGTTACCATGTTAGTTATATCGCCACACAAGTAGCTATCGAAAAATGAGTCTCTTACTCCTATAAACTTTGAATATTCCATTAGAGTGTGTAAGAAATTGTTAACGTCGATACCGCAGCTCAGACAAATATCACCTTCTTTAATTATTAGGGTAGGTTCTTCGCCGTAATGTAGTCTATAATAATTAAGGTTGGCCAACCTAAGTCGGCAAATCATTCTCCGTTTTCGAGTGTCAGCAATAAATTTAAAATAGTCTATAGAAGTCATACACTACGAGATGTTATACTTTCTTTGTAGATTATGTTATATGAAGAGGTTTCGATGCGTTTGAGGTGCTCACAAATTATATAACTTCAATATTTAATTTAATATTTTTTCTATCTTCGCATATAGAAGGTAACTTACATTTGATGAATCAACTCGTATATTTGATCTGTACTAAATTTGTTTTTAATATGTTTTGTAAGTAAATGTAAAATTTGGAAAATAATGCTTTTAATAAAATTAATTTGAAACACAAATGTACAAAACACAACCTATGTATTAGGAAATAATTATAAATAACAAGGATTCTAAAACAAAACTTGCTCCTTCCTTTACCATTTATGTTTTAAATTTATTACATAGTTTAGTTGACACTACTATTGAAAAATGTCTATTCAAAAACTTTATTAATATACAATTAAAATTTATTAATATAAAATTAGTTTTAGTGAAAATAGTTATGTTTCATTTTATAGCATATTACACCAAAAACCAGACCTGAACAATTTTCAACGTACGCTGGTCATCGATTGTCTTATATAAATTTGCTATTTATTTCAGTACCTAAATTTATTTTCGGTTGCTGTATGCATTTGAGCTCTCCTAAATTTGTTTTGAAAGGCAGAATACACCTACTTCATCCATATGTTGCCTGAGTAAGTTTATTTCTCACAGTTTAATACACGTATCTTTAATAAATAGGAAATATTTTGAAAATCGTAATTTTAAATAAATATGTAAGAAAAGAGAATACTATTTTAAATTGGAACCGTTTTGTGTTTTTGGATACATTTTGAAGGCTGCGTCGAATTTCCGATTTCCAAAAATGACCTAAAGTAACAATTTCAAAAGTTTATGAATTATTTATCTTCGACAAGATAATGTTGGTTTGAAATAAGAAATGTAAGAAATGAAAGAAAGTCTATTCCAAATGTGTTTATAAAAATAAATTTAGGAGCTAATCGGAACAAAATTATTTTAATTGTATGACCACAAATGAGCATAGCTCAAAAAATTAAGGAACTACGAAAATTAGTCATTTGAAGTGTCTTGAGACATAAAATAATCGGTTACTATAACTCCTCTCCCCCCACAAATTTTTTCCAGTTAAAGAATCCACAATTATAAATAAATACATAACTTTCATCATTTAACTAAATTTGTTTTCGGTGAAAAAAAGTTAAAGCCATCGAGTAATAAGCCATAGAAAATTGTTTATTGTACGGAATGATTACGTTTAGCGATAGATTTAAGCGAAAAACCTTTGTTGAATGATTTGTGAATGATTTAATATCATTTATTTATTAATTTAAAAAAATATAAACAACTATTATTATTACGTAGTTTTTATATAATCTTTTTATAATAAGCTTATTTTAAACAAATAAGCTTAATGATCATTTGACGCCCGCTAACAGAGCAACGGATAAAAAGATGCAACAAAAAGACAAACCGAGAATAAAGAAAAACTAAAACACATAGTAGAGAAAAAGTTTGATATTATAACTTACCAAACAGTTTTGCTTTGCTTAGAAAGTTTTATTTTGACACAGTTTTCAATGATTTTGTAAACTATACATTGTATGCAATACAATTATTTTCTTAAAAGTTTATTATATCTTCGTTATAACTAACTTCATCACTTGTAAAAAAACTTTATCATATTTGAATTGCAACGCTATTAGCACTAGTTATAGTAACCACAAGCATATCTTGTTATTGATAAATGCTGTTCTAAAAATTTGTATGTGTCATAATGATCATTGGTATAAAAACTATATCCTCCACGAAAATTCTTGTAAGATGAATGTTAATTAACGATTAACATTCATACGACACTTGTTAATTAACGATTCTTTACACCACCTTAAAATGGTGGCGTATTTTTGGTTTTTGTTGTTGTTGCAGTAGGAATGGCATTCAATATTAAGTGTAAGGACCAATTAATTGGACAGTAGGTACTTCGTTTTGTCACAATTCTGCTTATCAGAATTTCTGTTGTTGGACAAGTTGATATACTAGCCATAATAAGGCGAGTACTAATATCTTTACAGCGAATTATTTATTAATAACATGATATATTTATTTCGTCGGTACTAATTACATTTTGAATTCTAATAAAATACTTCTAAAAGAACTCGTATCGTTATAAATATCGTTTATCTTTTATATTTAAACATCTTTTTATACTAACAATGAATGATATTTGAGAGAAATTATTATTTAACTTGGTTTATTTTAAAAACAAAAAATTTGCTCGGAATTTTGCAGGTTGCGTTCAAAATTGTGTGCTTTGTTGAGAAAATTGAGATAAATTATATGCGAAAAAATTTATGTTTTAACAGTTGAAGGCAAAGACTAAACAGATGGCCTAGTTGTGACCCGCAAGGCCCATACGATGAACATCCCAATGAGGAGAATAAAAAAAAACAATAATTTTTTATAATTACAAATATTAATATTTATTTAGTTATTTTATCTACAACAAAAAATGGCTTAACCAATTGAGCTGAAATGTCACTCAGTTTTCATTTGCGTGATTACGTGTCGAATGAAATGTTTACACGTCGCTAGCATTATTTGTTCTCAAGACAAAAATCCACACAAAAATCCGACATACATACGAATACATACATATATTTCTCTTGAGACAAGGATCAAAATTCCGAATTTAAAAATTGGCCCCGTTACAAGAACTTTCCATAGAGAAGTTAAAGATGTAATTGTGTTATAAAGTATTTATCTTTCAACTGAACAATTATTAAAATTGTCAAAGTGCATAAAATAGGTTCCTACAGTTTTTAATTATACGCCGACTTGGAAATACAATTGTGTTAAATCTAAATATTTAAAAATAAATGTTTATATTAAACATTATTTGTAATTCAGAAATAAATAATTATTTATTGCTTTGATTTAATTTATTGATAAAAAGACGAAAATGGAGCAATTAGTTTATAAAGCGTTATAAAATCTATACTTCACCTTTTGTTTGATTTGGCGTACGACTATATATATTTTTTTATCAAAATTTTTAATGAAAACACTACTGAAAAAACGATTAAAAACGCAAATTCTATATTTCAATACTTGAGTATTTAATAGATATTGTAAAATATTTACAAACATGATAATTGGAGTCGAAAATCACATTGGCTTATAAAAGTACCCAGCCAGCAAAGTAGTAATAAAGAATAATACTGAAAAGGTCAAACACAATAATTCGGAACTTTTAAAGTGCTTCTAGTATTCGATTATTCTACTTCGGTTGATGGTTCTCAGAAGCTGTAAAATCGATTTTCAACTGTCTAATAGACATATTCATGTACATTTTTGATCAAATCTACATAATAAAAGCAATGAAACATATTGCAAGGGCCACCTTATTTTTAAACGTATTCCTCTAGATCAATGATCATGGATTTAATGCAAAACTCAATTTTATATTCTTATAGGTACCGTTTTTCATACAATTCTGTAATATTTGTGTCTCCCACAATGGAAAATCTTTTAACTTTTCATTGGAACGTACTTGTAATGTGGCCGATTTTGTGAATCCCGAAATTTTTTATATGTTTTAAGGTCCCTAGAGCCCAATTCTCCGAGAGTTGCTTGTATGTGTGTGCGTTTGTATGCATGTGTGGTCGGGAATTTTTGATTCGAGTATCTCCTGAGCAAATTATAAAATAGACCTGGGACTGTCATGTGAAGAGTAATTATTGACTTTTCATGTTAAATCAGTACACTCGTTGGTTGAGGATAAAAAAGGAAAAAACTATATAAATAAAAATGATAGGTTGCTAAGCGTAAAACTCCGAAATGTCAGTTGGATTGATTTGGTAAAATTTCTCTTTTAATTTGAGATAGATTCTTATAGGAAGAAAATTGGAACAATTTCTAATTCTTTAACATTTGGAATGGATTGAAGCTTGGCGTATTTTTATGTACGCATGTATATATTTTCTACATACTAAGGTAGAATCGAAGCCGCTTGTTATAGAAGCTTGAAAAGTTCAATGAGAGTACCTTATATACCGTATTTTAACGCTAAAGGATTTTTGGAAATTCATCACATAAAAAAGGAGACTCAAATTTTGATATATCTACCAATCAACTGACCAAACCACTAATTTTACAAATTTGAAATTAATACCAGAAAAATTAAGATCCTGTTATAACATAGATGAAATGAACCAAAGAAAAGTTTAATTTTTTAAATTCTACTCCAAATGGAGAAATGGCAAAGCTTGACATTTGGAACTGCGTATCTTCTTATCATGTAGGGAGGGCTTAAGGTACAGTCCAGCTGAGTCAGAGCGAAACCGGGACCGGGTATTGTGATTTCATAATAATAATCAAATTATTATTTTTTAATTCTTCTCATTGGGAAGTTCGTCATGTGAACCGTGCATTTTCTATCTAGACCACTTGTTTTAAACAATAATTGGAGCGACTTTAATATTGTTGTACTTTAATAGCACATGTAACGGTGACGCAGGTTAAAATTTTAAAAAGTTAGTTTGATGATTAAATAAAACTAGAATTTGTATGACTCTCCCGGGTGTGGTTATATATTTAAATACACCCTCTATATCATAATGCTTTTTGAAACATTTCACATTATTGTATTTATTTGTGGTCCACTGCTCTTCCTACTATGGTTAGGATTTAAAAATAAGATATATAAAAGTTTTTATCGTATTATAAAATTCATTTATGATATTTTCATTATTAGTTTTTCCATAAATGTGTTTTTTATCTGTTATACAATAATAATTGAAAATTGTATAATACTAAATGGTGTATTTGAATGACTCACTTAATTTTAACTGAAAAAAAACTGATAATAAATACACAGTAAAAATATTGTGGGATACCGCATAAATATAAATATAATGAATAAAAACCTGTTCAAACAACATCTACATCCCATTTTAATTTAAACAATACATACAATTCGAATAAGTTTGATTTTCATATGCCGAGGGTTGAGATAAAAACCATATATAATAAGCATACAAACACATTTAAAAACTCGTTTCAGAAAATTTATACGCAATGAAAAGTTGTATTTGTAAAAAAGTAAGGAAATTTAATATTTATGTCAGGATATATTTTTTATCTTGCAAATATGATTGACATTATACAAGTATCTGTAAATATTTTGTTAATGCGTTATTTCAAACTTACAAACAGTAATTTTCAAACACAGTATCAACATTCAAATCGCTGCTATTTCCATGTATGAGATGGTTTTCACATGCATTTTTATAATAATTGTTAATTACCAAGTTATACTAAAAATTATTTTTCTCATGAATATCATTCCAAAAGTATTTATTCGAAATTCATAATAATATTTGTAAATTGTACATTGGAATAGCTACATTTTTTGTTTCAGAAAAAAACTCGCTAAAAAATAGTTCTTTTAATACTTGATTTTAATCTACTGCACGTACGTACAATCAAATGAAAAGCATTTATGAATTCATAAAAGATGTTTACACATAAAAAAATTATCAAACCTTCTCTTTTTTCATTTTTGTTTGATAGATTATTTGAAAATTTCTTTGACAATATTTAAATTACTTTGTTAAGTATTTGAATGTTTGTTTGACTACTAAATTGAGGAAATGTTTAATAAAAGTGTGTGGATCCTAATGTTCTAAAAGATTATTCATAAATTCATGGAACTCAATTGAACTATTTCTAAAAAAAGCAAACAAATTTTAGTAGGATATGCTAAACATATTTGCGATTCGACCTCGACGGTTATTATATTTGCTTTATCAATATTATTTAAAAAAATAATATTTATTACAATAATATTAATTAGTATTAGAATATTTTTCCAAACTCTCTAGGTCTACTTTTAACTGACAATCAGATATTTGCAATTTAATATTCTATTAATAGTTTTTAATTCTTTGTGAAATTGAAAGAATATCCTTTAGTGAAATATTTCTAATTTTTAATACTTCAGATATCTATTTTCAACATCTCTAAATACCTACATGTTGAAATATCGAAGCATGAAGTGATTTAAACTTATATTTTTCAAGTAAAGCTGAACAAGTTAAATTTTTAGTATATAAAATGAAATTTTCTGTTACCAATTTTTTTTTTTTTTTTTTTTTTGAGGTATTCGGTATTTATTTATATTTTTAAACAAATATACTTTTCACGTATTAATAAATCTTTGCACAAATATATCTCGCATGGTCGCATAACATTCAATTCGAAGATACTGTGTAATATATATGTTTTTATTTAAATATATGTGAAACCTAAAAAAATTATAATATATTTAATTTACACAGTTGTTAGGACAAAGAATCATGGAAATGCTTCCTGGTTGTATTATATCTCTTTTATATCGTAGCGAGTGATTGAAGAAGATTTATTTATACATAAGAACCAGTATAAAATATTTTCAAAGTAACTGATATATTAAAAAAAAAAACACACATATGATAATAAAAAATGATTATCAATAATCATGTTTTGCAATTAAAACATTTCATACTCATATGTAAGGCGGGGAAACCACAAACTTTCTTTTCATTTTTATAATGTACGCCAATAAATGAATAAAATTTTTGTAAATTCATTTTTTAACTTTAATACAAACTTTACTTGATCACATAATCGCATGTACAAAACCTTCTTTTCTGAAGTTAATTAATGAATTGATTTCAAAAAAATCTAAAAATTTATTATAAGAATGACCGAAAATTTGGTGTATCGTACTTAAGAAATATGCATACCCTGCGGTCCAAACAGGAAAACACAATATTTTTGTTTGACGCTTAATCCTATAAGAAAAACGGAGGATAGAAAAAGCAAAATTCCTTGTTTTCCCTATTCATCTACATCGAATCAAAAACCAAAAGAATATTAATTATGCTTAGAATATATTTAATTACCATTTATTTAATAAATAAATTATTTTCGATATCAAATGCCTTTAAGAGAAAGTTTTCTTCCCTTTAACCCGGTTAAAAAAATCGATCTAAAATCTATTTTGATGCCTATCAAAGCATTTGATACATTTGCATAATTCGTTGCTCGTTCGATTTTATTATTTTCTATATTTTCTAATCAATTATTGGAAATTGATTAGGCTGCCGACCTCTATTTGATATCTTTGCAACCTAAATAACAAAACATGTTGACGCACGGATTGTATCCAATAAGTAATTTATACAGCCAACTACAGTGGTCATATTGTGTTTTTTTCGAAGATAAAAAGATTGATTTTCACGAGATTGTATACTGCCATAAAAATCATTATATCAAATATATAAATTTTCAAATCAACGTATAAATATTTTCAAGAATAATTTAAAATTTGTATATTAGTCACTGAGATTATCACTCAGAAAATGAATAATGAACCATAACGAGATTTTCAATTTTATATTAGCTTTTCTTTAAAAAATTTACGGTGTGAAAATAGAAATTTTCAATGAAAAAAATTATTGAAATAAATTTAATTTAATTACTAAAATTATGAACACTATTTCAAAAATTATAACGTTGTAACTAAAATTACTGAAATTTTTTGGAATTGATACCATAACAAATGAATAGAAATTTTGACGGGGCCACTTAATGCAAAAAAGTAAAAATTGAAATAAATAAATAAATAGTTTTAACCATAAAGTTCATACTGTGCCATTCTGTATAATTAAATAAAATGTATATTTTAAGTATGAATTTTCTGATATTACTATACAAGAAACATTTGATAAATAAGCTTAATGATTCTTGTTTACCTTTGTCAGCCCAATGTTTACCTTTAAACAAAAAACTTAATTATGACCACTACTGGAAAAATACCGATTTATGTGTCCCTTAGGACAGATCCTTTAGGACAAGCATTCACATATCAAAGGGACTGAGTACATGAGTGTAGCGTTCACACCAGATTTTACGAGTGTTTTTTTTTAATCAATTTTTCTCTGTTCTTATCATATTCTTGATATTGTAATGCAAACAGAGAAATCTTTTTTACGTAAATACGGTAATATTCCATTTTAAAATGTGTTGTATGGAAACTTCTGTATGCAGAATTTTCTAATAGAATATCTAGCTATTTTAGTTTTAGGTATCTTTTACCAATCATCTATTAACACTCGTAAATTTCTTATCAAATTAATTAGGCAATGCCTCTATTTGAGTTTCATTAATTTTTAATGAAATAATGTTATTTGTTCCCACTTAAAAGAGGATACATATTCCGAAGAGTTCCTTTTTTATTGAAAAAGTTCCATAATTTTTAAACAGATGGCATTATAAGTTACTTATTTAGTATTACCCGTCAAAGTTTTTTGTTATCTATGTTGGGAAGGCATTCAATAGAGAGTTCCAATATTTTCTAATCAATTAATGGATATTTGGAATGGGAAATAAATGGAAATTAAATATGTTTTAGGCATAATAAACATATGAAGATGTTGAATTTTATGTGGAATGATTCGAGCCAATGAGGTATTGAAGTTTTTTTTATCCCCCGTTTTCCTTATAACGCGGCAAAAACACAAAAATACCTTTTTTTCTTTGAAAGCTAGGTAGATGTGGTCTTTTAGAATCGATATGAAATAGTTTGATAAATTGTTTTTCAAAGTTTCGTGAAAATTTTGATTACAAAGCGTGGTTGGATCTGCTAATATAATACCTAAATTAAATATTTCAACACGATCTGGTTTTTTTTTGAGCTTCATTTTTTCTTATATTGTTCATTAAATTGGGAAAAATTTTATTATTTTTTTGTTAAGAATCGTATTCATTGTTTTGAAGGAGCATTCAAAACAATGCTCAACACATGCAATTTTATACTAAAAGATATCATGCACATATTAGCGATATGCTTGCATACTTAAAATTGATCGCATAGCATTGAATTGTCCATTATATAAGAATGTTAGTGCATAATAACAAGAACTGAAACAAAAATAAAAATTTATTATTTCGATAGCTCTATTATTTATTGTTTGATTTAAGTGGTAGGCATTCAAACTTAAAAAATTTAAAAAATTTATCAAAGACATAATACAGTTTAATCCAACCAGATAAAATTTTTGTACATTCGATAAAAATTCACTAAGCATATACACCGATTTATAATGTTATATGATTCGTGAATATAAGTTTAAACAAAAGTTTTCAATTTTTAATATAGAAAAAAAACCACCACATCAACAACAAAAACTCTTGCTTGTGAATAAATTCGAGAAGGGTAAAAATTATAAATTTTTTATTGTATTTTTTGTGGTAGATTTTTGAATTTCAAGTATTATATGTAGTTTCTCTATCCCCTTGTTTTATAAAAACTTTTATCCGAACAGGAAATACGATTTAACATTATTAATTGATGCTTGATTTAACATTTTTCGAGCAATTGAAGATGTGGTAATAGAATTAAGATAAGTCTACATTCTACATGAATGAATACTATTAAAAATCTATAGGGTAAAATAATATAGAGAGCATAATTAGAACATGTAAAAAATGAATTTTAAAAACTAACTAGTTGCTGTAGTTTACGGGTTTAGTAAATTAATTCGTAGTATATTGATTATTTGTATGCAGAAATAATTTGTGGTGCCTACCGTATCGTAAAAGCTGCATTGAAGTAAGGCCACTTGTTTTTTGTAACATTCATAAAAATTTTCTTAAAATATATTTGTTTGTATTATTCCCCAACAACACATATTATGTTTTAATAGGATCGCTATTTTATTCACTACTCATTCGAATTTCTTCTACTTTAGATTACGCCTTACAATTGTTTATAATGTAGATGTAGACGGGGGTCGATAGTGAATAAAATAGTGATTATAGGTAAATATAAAGTTTATAAATGTAAAAAAATATACTTTTATCAATATAGATTTGGACCATAAAATTAACTACAAATTTGATTCCAATTATATATTACATTTTTGGATAGGAAATAGTTCTTATTTTCAAATTTAAAAAATTTTTAAAAATCGTATCTGTAATATATAAATCGGGGAACTTATACTTATACTTATACTTTATTTTTATTTAAAAAAAAAATTAAAGTGCTAAAGTTACAATGCAATTTCTTCAATTTTTTTGGCCAAAGTATCTACTATTTATCTAAAAATGTCGATACATGAAAGATTTTCTGCATTAATTTAGCAGAAATTCTTTAATTAGAAATTTCGAAGCTCGCTCCTCATGATTGATGCTGAAATTGATTATACTATAACTCAAGGGTTGCATTTAAAAAAATTAAAATTCATCCAAAATTCGTTTTTTGGCAACTTTGGTACGCCCGATTCACTTTTATAAAAATCGCTTTCAATAAAATTCGGTAGGAATTGAGCTGCATATAAGTTTTATGACCCGTATTATTTTTGTTATGAAAAAATTATTTCATTATGAAAATGGCCGTCTTTTTTGCATTTGTTATTCACAATGATATACCACAATGTATTCATAATTGTATGCAACGTAGATAAATAATAATAATAATATATTTGATAATTTTATTTACTTAAATTTTTCAATAAGTTTATGAATAACAAATAAAAAATA
>JAEMTY010000245.1:0-25000 GCA_020423425.1 Chrysopa pallens
ATCTTAACTTTTTATAAATATAATATAAAAATAAATATAATAAATACAGTAAAATTACTTTAATAATGTATAAAAATGATCGCCTTTACCTTCCTTATTTTCTGGTTTTTTTTTAAGAGATTTTCTATTTTATTGAAAACCAACAGACTAGGTCACGCATTCTGTGCCAATTTTGAGCACCCGGTATTTGGTGTGGGTATACGAGTTTTAGTGTAGGGAGCCCATGACACGAAATATTTATATACACACCCGGTATTTGGTATGGAGGACAACCAGTACCTCGGCTCAGCTTCACAGAAATGTACATATAATCCGTTATTTGGTGTGTACACCCGGTACCTCGGCCTCCTAGAACCCCGGGGCAACATCTTTATAAATTATAGCCTATGTTTTATAAAAATATTTAATAAAATCCATTCAGTAGTTTTTGCGTGAAAGAGTAACAAACATACATGCAGACAGACATATTTTCGCGTTTATAATATTAATAGGATTTAATCATAGACTTAAAAATTTAATCGAAGTACATGGTTAATTTCGCCCAAATGAATACTGAATTACTGGCATAAATTAAATAGGTATCACGATGTTATTACTACTATTTATTTAATTTTATCTTTTTCAATATCTGTAGTTAAACACCAAAGGTTAATTATGATCAATTATGTAAATCAAACATTGATATAATAAAAATAACTAATGTGTATTACGTTTTTTGTAGACAATTTTCGTCATTATTATGTGAAGAAGTTGTAAAACCATTGCGGCATTTAACAGAATCACAACACAAAACGCGTAAAAATACCGAATGTCAAGTGGATAAATCAGCAAGAAGTTTAGCTGATTGGCGTACAGCTGAAGCTAAAAGTAAAAAACAATCACATGCATCTGCCCGTGATAATGAAAAATTACAAGATGCTTTATTAGATGTAAGATTATCGCGTAGTAGTAGTCTTATTCATCTTTCACATCTTCATGGACATAAAGCCACATCCGATAAAGAGACAGCTAAAGTAAGTGAATTATGTAGAGTTATAAATACATGAAGCAGAAAATTAAACCAGTTATTAATTGTATCAGGAAGTGTGATTTATTAATGCTACTAATTAAATCTAACGAAGGAAGGTAAATTATAGATTTTAGCCAATCACTATTTATAGGATATTCATGCACACGAAGACTCTAGCTGCCGGTATAATTAAGAACTATATAGAATTATCCAACATTTAAACACCATAGTCATGAAACTTATAATAAATAAGTGTTTCATAATAGTATATAATATATTACAAAAACTACTCACATTTTTTTAGTCTATGGAAAATAGTCAGCAAAACGTATTATGTGTAGTTATTATTTTTGCTACTGACGCTGAAATCTTAGCATGATTCTTCTATGTAATTTCTATATAAATGCCTACTTTTTAAGCTAATTATTTCTTTAAACAATTGGATAACCTCCCCTCAAATTTTCAGGATTTATATAAATGTATATACAAATCACGTATACAAAAAAATCAAGGCTTTAATAACTGCAAGTTGTCTCATTGCTCGAACTACCTTATTCATAAATACAAAAAAATAATTATTTTTTTCAAAGCTTATTCATTTAAAAAAATATATTTATTTTACAGTTTAATTTGATTCATACAATACGAAAGATAATATTACAAATAATTTAAAATAAAAATTTGATTAATTACCTAAATAAAAACAATTATATTTATCAGCTAAATCGGTTAGATTAAATAATTATTATTAGCCAGCAAGTTAATCGATTTTGTAAAGTCAAATCTCTGTATCTAATTTTATACAATTTTTAAAACTGACTTTACCCAACCCCTATATAATTAAGTTGTAAAATTTTTATTAATGTTATTATTCATTAGTTGGAAATAAAGAAAAGAAAAGCTGAAGATGCTGTTAAAAAGTCTGATATTGAATATTACACGTTATGTGTACGCGCAGAAAGAGCAAGATTGGAATGGGAATCAGCTGTTTTACGTGGATCAGGAACTTTTCAAGCACTTGAAGAAGAACGTTTGAAAAATCTGAAGTCATATTTAAGCTCATATTTACATTTGTGCAATGAAATGGAACCACGAATCTTGGAAGTAAGAATGTTAATACTGTTTCTACTCTTTAAATTCAGTAATAATCTTGATGCTCTGTATTAATACTCAAACGTTTTATTTAATGAAATACATACATGAGCGTATATTTTTTAAATTACCTTATAGGGTAAAATAAGTCCTACCTCTTTATTATTATACCTCATGCATAAAAATATACATGAGCGTATATTTTTTAAATTACCTTATAGGGTATTTTCGGTAGTGAAAATAAAGCATGAAATTTGACAAAAATTAAAATTTATGTAGAAATATTCTTAAAAATTCTGAATTTGACTCATAAAAACACCATTTATTATCTAAAATTGGATATTTTTATCTTTAGATCACGTGACATAAATCACTACACTGACATGATGTGACGTCATTTTGGTAAAAATTATTAGTTATCTGCAGTTCAATCTAAACAGTTATGTTAATTAGTAAAAAAAATAAAGTTATATCTTTTGTAATTAATTCATATGTTTAATAGTACATACAATATTCTTAATATTATTGTACAGATATTACGTCACCAAAAAGGCTGACAACGTTTTTACAGGAATGAAAAAGGTTTCAAGTTTAATGTAATTTTATGGCAAGAAATTGTGTTTATTTTGCAAAAATATTTTTTGTTCCTTTTTGTTAAGAAATCAATATTTTGAAGTACTTTTTTAAACATGATATAATACCCAATTCGTCCTTTTTCGTAATCTGTATGTCTGTAAATAACAACACGAAAACAAAAAGGGATAGCGTGCTGAATTATATCGGATTCGCAAAATTGAACTCATAGGTCCCACGATCCAAAATTTTAAACTGTAAAGGGATAGAAAAAAGTTCAAAAAAAAAAAATAAAGTAAAAAAAAAGGTTTAAAGGTCTGAAGGATTTACATTTTATATTTTTATGTTGAAACAGAATATCTATAAACCTCAATTTAAAATAGATACGACAAATTCAGATCATCGTATTTTATTTAATATTAGTGTTTCTGTGTTCAAAAAACATATTCTTGTGGAAAAGAAAACTTTTTGCTCTGTCTCTTATTTTAATAGCCAAAAATTAAATAAAGTTGAACCCTGTTTTCTATATTTTTTAAGAAACCGCTCTTTAACATAATCAACTTTGATAATTTCTTCTTTTACCTTTAAAGTAAATAAGCTTGGAAGTGTGCAATTGAAAATAAAAATACTCATTAAGCATTAATTTTCCATATTTTTTAGAGTACAGAAAGCTTAAAAGCACCTATCATACAATGCGATCCTGGTAAAGACATTCATACATTTACAAGTTTACGAAATTCATCACAGCATATTGCAGAGCAATTACTTCCAGATTTTTATTGTGAACATATTACACTAGCAATGAATAGAGAACGCCGAAAACAGGTAAAACTAACATATCGATTATTTTATTTCGAAACTTAATTTATTTTGATTATATTTCAGGCACTCATAAAACTTTTACAGTTGATTCGACAAGATTTAGAAAGAGAACGAAAATCTAAGCAAGGATTAGAAAATTTATCTAGAGCAATTAAACAGACTCCAAACTTTGGAACAGATGATTCTCAACAAAATGTTAGCGAGAAAATGTATCATGTTAGTAATTTTATTGATAGTAGAAAAGTCTTACAATATTAACAGGTACCTAAACACAAATCCAAAAAAAAAAACAACGCATCGACCGGACCTGAATTTTTATATTTATTTTAAATTACAAAATACAAAATTTTTTAGTGTATTTTATAATTTATTCAGTTTAAAATGAAAGTTTAATTTATATATAAACAAAATTAAATCTGTTAAAGACCTTAAAACAGCATATTAATTTTTAATTTTAAATAAATATGAAAGATTTAGGTCGGTACGTTTTTTTTTTTGGATTTGAGTATATATTAACATTGTAAGTAATCGTTCGTAGACATCAAATAAAAAACTAATTAACGCATATATAAATATTACATATTATGTATGGACTACATATTTAATATATTTATGAATTTTAATGATCAAAAAAAATTGATACTCAACCATATGATGTTGGGAATTTAAATTATCAACTTGTTAATTGCTATTTTGTAATATTATAGATTCGCTCCATGCTGACATATTTAGAAGGTGCACGTTATAAAGTTCAAAATGCTTTAGCTGAAATTGATAATCGACAACGAATTACTCACCCATTAGCTGCACATATTACAATTACCAGAGATAAGTCAGGTCTCCAACAAAGTGTACTTAAGGTATGTAAACGTTAAATGATTCCTAATTAAGAAAAATTTAACGAATACACATCTTTAGGTTCCACCTTGGTTGCGTGAAGAAGCAATGAAAGCATTAGGGGGAACACAAACATTACTGCCTAGTAGCGAACCGTCAGAAAATACAGACGTATCTGATTGGATTGATCGTGGAATGGGTGATGGCAATTCAAATCAACCAGATTCTGATTTTGGTAAGTTTTTTTTTATAAAATAACGAACTATAACTGAACCCAATACGGTGTGTACATAAAATAACATATATAGTGATTTTGAAATCTATATAATGTTTTTTTAGATTATTTCTCAAAATAATTGGGTTTTTCAAATTTGATAACAATATTATCGGTTTATAGTCAGTTGAAATGTTTTTAAAAAGTAATAAAATCCCAGACAATAATAATATAACTTAAACTGACAATAACAAAAATTGATTTTTTTTATTTGTTCTAGAAACTTTATAAAATTTATAAGAATATTAAATTTATATTGTCCTCTATTGTAGTTATGTCTTCACTTGTACGTAACTGAAAACAGAACCGATATCAATTTAAAAATCGATTTAGTTAAAAATATCTTAAAAAACATTAAACCTGATTTTTTGCATTTTTTTATGATTTTTATGTTCTCTATGATTCTAAATACCTATCCCCACGCTTTAAGTTATCGGAAATACTGAAGTAGGCTTAGAATAAAATTTACATAAAATGATTTTATTTTGTTAAACATTATCATTGTTTTATTTTAGACGAATTCTCTTCACAAAGCAGTGAAAGTACAAAACAGGATGGTATAACAATTGAAGAAATTCGTGAAGGAAGTCCCGGAGATGATGATGAAAATAGTCAATCCGCTACACCAATATGTCATTGTCGAGCATTATACGCATACACTGCACGATTATCTGATGAATTATCACTATACCCTGGTGATATTTTATCTGTATATCGTCAACAACCAGATGGGTGGTGGTTAGGTGAATGTGCCGGTGCTGTCGGTATATTTCCCGCTACATATGTTGAACAAATTGAGACTACGTGACAAATGACTTGATGAAATAATTATATTATAATATACATTTTTGTTTTTCTTTGAAGTATTTATTTCGTTTAATTTTGTTAATCTTAAAAAACACTAAAGTTATTTCAATGTATGTTACGTTTGAAATATAAAAATTTATCAATTTGTTTAATATAATGTGTAATCATTTTTATATTGTTTATTATATGTAATAAATGTATATTTTTCGACTTCATCTTCGTACTGTTGATTCTGTATTATATATATAAATTATCGTTGTTGCAACAACTTACACAAATAATGGTAAGTATTTAACTTGAGGCGGTATTTTTTTCATCTAACATAAAAAAGAAACATTATTTTTTTTTTTTTACGCTATGAAAAAAGTATGGTATTTTTTGCCACATATTTATTACGTATGCGAATAAAATAATAATTTAAGTAAAAAAAAATGTCTTCAGAGCAAGGATAAAACGTCTTTAAATATCTATGCTAATAAAAAAAAGTTCGATTAAATTATATTTAAGTTGAATCACAATTTTGAATAGACTATAATCGGTATGAATCCAAAAGAATTTAAGATTCAAAATTTTGAATAGGTTCCCTGATAAGTCCTATTCAATCCTATAGAAATTGAACAGAAAATAAATAGTGGTTTTTATCAGGGTTTTAATTGAATTAAATCGGAAATTTTAATTCTGATTCAATATTATCCACTTTCGATTAATTCCAATTCAATTCAATAGTACTTAATCGGAAATTTTTATTAGATTGATCCTCACTTGTTTAACATCTAAAGAATACCATTAAAAGTTTATTATTAATATTTTTTCTAATTTTATGAAAGTACCACTTCAAGAAATACACTGATTGAAATCAATCTGTCAACATTAGCAGCAACAGAATACAGAAATGATACAAGTTTGTAACAATTTTAATAAAAAAAAGAATACGAATTATATTTCGTTTATAATTTAGCATCTAGTTTGTATGATATAAATTACAATAAAACTTTAGTTGTTTGAGTTTTATAGTTGCTTGAATCTAACAAATCTAGAATGAATATATTTTAAAGTTTGTTTTTCGAGAGTATATAACATCATGGATGGGTATCCACATATGTCATCAATATTTTATAATAGCCAATACCAATTAATAATATCACATTTTGATGAAGTTATGTGTGGAAGGGGATCCACGATGTTATACTTTCATAACATAATGAAAATAAATTAAGAGGGTATGGGTAATATAATGTACCCTTATATAAATTATTAAGTGAATTGCGAACTCATTTCAAAATAAAACCACTTTAAAAAAATTAATTTATTAATTTGCTGTTAATAGAAACTAGCTTCTAGTGTATAAGACATAGTTTCTTAAAATACAAAACGAATATGTCTTTTCCGTTTTATCAAATAAATACGTATGTATAAATAAATCTATTCAAATAAATTTTATACATGTATCTGTTTCAATAAAGCAGATGATATTGACTGAATAAATAAATTAATAAATAAGTCTTTATATAAATTGTATATACATATAATCATATTTTTGTAAATTGTTTAAAGGTTATATAATACTCTAGCAGCGTCACAAAGTTTATAAAACATAATATATAGTACTTAGTTTAACTTGCTGGATAACATGGCACTGGTAGTTAAATATCATATATTATAAAAGAATATTCTTCATTCTTCATAATGGACAAAGAAAACCAAAAACAGAAATTTCCTAAAAAATAACCACTAAGAAAATTTTTAATAAAAGCTATCTTCATAATCGGTATTTAAGCAGGTACTTATACTGAACACGTACATAAGAAACTTTAAAGAAAAAATATTGTTAAGTAAAAAATACTTTTCAAAATAAAAGCTTTTATTGTACTAAAAGGTTTGCTGAAAAGCTTGAATTTTTAGTATAAAAAAACTTAAAATATTAAGAGCACGTAAGAAAGCAGTTACCAACTTTTACAAATACTTTCAATCAAATTTAACTTGTAAGATTTGATCAGTAAAACCTAAAATGTCAACTATTTTATATTTATGCCAAATTAAAACCGTGTATTCCTAATTTTGAATCAGTTTACCCTAAAAAGTATACACAGTGTATCCAATTTATTAGACAGAATGCTTAAGTTTTATTCGATAAAAAATAATAGACATAGATCTCATAAAAATATTTGTATATTTTAAGATTTTGCGATATGTTTAAACTGTTTGTAATAATTCTTTAGACCTTCTCTACAGACTCCCACATCTAAGTCCTGAGAAATGAATTGGGTAACTTATGAAATTTCTGAGACTAAAAACCTGTATTTTCTATTACATTTTCGTGACTGTTAACACTAAAATAAGTCAAGTTTAAAATATTTGACTCAGTAGAAAAGTCAATAATTTTATATGTTACAGTATACATATTTTACTTCCACAAATCACATTGTAAACTAATTCCAGCTATTAACATCTGATTTAAAACCACTACCAGAGTTTGGTTTGGAAATATTAATTTACACGGATTTGAATTTTCCCTTTAAAAATACTTAGGATTTAATCTAGTCATTTTTGAAGTTATACTTCATTTGGGGCGTTTGGATGAGAGTAAATTTGTAAGCTGCGCGCGCTCGATCCCATAAAAACAACATGATGAAGTTGGCTACAGAATAGAATTAATAACATATATTTAAATGACTAAGTATATTACTTAAATGAAAATATATACACACATAACATACACTCGAATGTGTGTGTGTACATAAACATAGTGTATGATGACGTTCAGTATTTCAATAAATAAATTTTACAATTAATGAGATGAAAAATTTTACAATTAATGATTGTTTATTTTGACTGTATATCTATTTTTACTGAAA
This sequence comes from Chrysopa pallens, assembly GCA_020423425.1. Lineage (NCBI taxonomy): Eukaryota > Metazoa > Arthropoda > Insecta > Neuroptera > Chrysopidae > Chrysopa > Chrysopa pallens. The sequence continues at coordinate 8,270 of JAEMTY010000245.1, forward strand.
TAAAACCTTTTTGATTAATTTTAATAGTTTTCTACGATCTTTACTGCAGTTTTGTTTTTTAAAATTTTTTTTTCAGGCGCCAAAGAAGTATAACTTCTAATGCGTGTACATAATTACACCCACACATTTTTTTTTTCACACGATGGGTCTTTTAAAAGTATTTACATGTCTCAAGATAAAAATTTGTACTGTATTTACACGAAATTCACTATCATCTGCATTTTCAGTTTTTATTAAGTGTAGGAGCTTCGTTCAAATGATTCTACCAATATTATACAAATTAGGCTTTATCTTATGTTTTTAAACTTTGTGCCATTAATAACAATAATTATAATTTGTTTTTAGTCTTTTTAGTATATATGAAATGTATATATTATAAAGGCCAACCAAAAATTATTTTTTATATTTTAAAAGTATATGTGTAATATATATTTTCTAAAAGCAGAATGGGATATTTTGTTTTAAATATTTTTCAAATATTATTTCAGTTCCGATTTTAAATCATTTAAAAGAATAAAATATGATGTTTCAAAAATATGGATTGAAATTTTCAAAAATCTAATATACAATTAACATTAATTAACGTTAATCCTCTAAATTCTATGTAAAATTTATGTAAAAATTTCATAAAATAAGAATATAAGAATAAATGTCTCATATCAAATATAATTATTGTAGTAATTAAAAAAATCAAAATATCACATCACTTCATTGTACACTCCCAATCAAAAAGAAACTTGAAGAAACGGCAGAATCTGTGTGTTTGATCCGAATATGGTAAGAACTTTAAAAGATGAAAATAAAAAATATGGATAATTTTAATAAAATACGTAGTGAATATAATAGAAACTATACTAGCCTACTTGACAAGTTCAAGAACGTGTTAATTCTTGTAATTAATAGAAGTCTAGACAAATGAATTTAAATGTTTTATTAGCAGTTAAAAATTAGAAGTTATAAAAAAATTAAAATTAAAAAACGGGCATTAAGTTTTTCCAGGTTAGATCTAAAAGATAACCGAAATCTAAATAATTAGAGATAATTAAAAATTCTTAAAGGAAAAGTTCTAAAAAAAACACCAGCTTTTCAAAGCTACTATTTATACTTTATTAAAAACAAGTAATCTAGCCACCACGGACAACATACGATTTGTTCACCTTAACAAAAAAAATTTTTAAGCCCTTTAGATATGAATATTATGGAACAAAAAATTTAGAAGTTATTTGCATACATGAATTAATAATAATTCGCATTGCATTGACAATACAATTCACATTGAATTAAACTTCTATAAAAGTTAAAGGAAATATAATAATTTTTAGTGTGTGGGTTACTGCAAACCTAAAGGTGGACACCTATGAAACTGTCCAACTTTGACCGCATAAATATTACTTTCCGTTCTTACTTTATAAGATACTTGAAACAAGTATATATTAAAAGAATGGTTTCTACGAGTGGAATAAAAGTTCCTAGCGCCGACCAGTCCCAGTTTCTCGCAGTGTCGATCTTTGGCCAATCGGAAGTAACATGCATGTGTGCAAAATTGGACAAGTTCAGAGGTGTCAACCTTAAGAACTGTAGTAATACGCATGCACCAAAAATTGTTCATGTACCTGATCCATAGAACTTTAACACGGTCTGCTCTCGGGCCATATCGTGCATGACGGCAGTATAATCACTTGTTATTTATTATCTATGTTCCGCTGAAGTTTTCGAACACGTTTTCCGATTTTTATGAATTTTACTAGGCACGTTTATCATATTCAGAAAATTTATTGAATAGTTTTTGAGCCTCACTGGACAAAAAGGGGCTTTGTAATAACAAATTTCAAAAAATTTATGTTATTCTCACTAACAGTATGAAGTTTATAGTATAAATATTTGAACATACAAAGCAATTACAATGAAGAGGTAAGACCTATATTTTCCTCCTAATGAAAATCGGGTGTCACTTGGGTGAGGCCTACTGTTCAATAGAGCTACTAATATTTAAATATAATTATATATAATTTATTAACAATTCTTTACAATTTATTATTTTTTGTCTTTTCTTTACAATATAATTGATAAATTTAAATTATCAAGATCCAATTATTATAGTCAATACCAAAAAAACATGTACCAGCCTGAATCTTCCTTTTAAAACTACAAAATATACAATTTTGATGACGTTTTAAGATCTTTATCGGATATAATTTTGTTTAAGTAAAACGTTTATTTTAAATTCAAAAAATTATAAAATACTCAAAGCAAAGAATGTTATCTAAAAAAAGTGAATTCTCTTTAAATATTAATATAACATAACCGGATTGAACGTAATCCAATTTTTTTTTATATTTTTTTTGGATTATGACTAATATATATCTAGATCTGCGGGGTTTATACTGAAAACATACTTTTCGTTCCGCAAATATATTTCATTTTTTCGGGAAAATTAATATTGGGGCAGAAAAAAGACACAAAAATGAAACATTTTAAAGTAAATGCAATGCTTTTATATTCTTTCCTTAGAGTTTATTTTAAAATTATCAAAAGTAATAACTCACTCTTTTTGTAGCATTTTTAATTCAAAAAACATATATTCTATTTTATATCAATACTATTGATCCAATCTATTCTTCCCTATCTATTGAATACAATTGCTTTATTTCTCTCTATAACCATGCACAAATCTGCTTTTAAACAAAATAAATCATAAATTTTGCATTTAAACAAAACTAATCATAAATTTTTAATGTCAAACAATTTTCTTATTATTGAAATAATTACATTAGACACTATCTATCATTTTTATATTTCAAAAATATTCTCCTGGCAGCCTCAAAAAAACCTTGAATATCTTGAAAAAGCATTAAGTGTTCAGCTAATTTTTTGAAATTTTTAGGTTGCGGTTGCATTTCAATTACTGAAAATTTAATAAGTTGAAATTTTAAAAATATCTGCTCTAATCTAATTGGTGATCCAATTACAACTGTTTACAACTCTGCAAAGAATTCTCAAACTCTCTGATACTATGAATTCTAGTAACCTTTAGTAACCACACATTAGGCAAACAAGAAAATCTTCTTTCGGCAATTACATTAGTCGATGTAACATTTAAAAAACAATTGTACATTTTTTTCGTTTCGAATTGAAATTATGAAAAGAAATTAACTATTTAATATTTACAACTACTAGCTAATATTATAAAAAAATTAGATACAGAAAAAAATCATACGATAGTCCCGAAAACTTCCAAAGAATCTTTATCTTTTGTTTTGATTTTATTGGATTCTATTACGTAAATCGATTCTATTGGATTTTTTTGTAGATTTTCATTCATAGTCCGGTCTACATCTATTTTTTTTCCTATTAGTTTTAAATATTTATGATTTTCTGGTCCATAACATGCAACTATTTTGTTAAACAGCTTCAAAAAGTCAAAGCCAAATTTGACCCACTTAAAACAGTATAAATCTCGATTTATAGTTTATTTTATTCATGTGGTAGAATATTTATGAATCTACATGTATGATAATTCATTGAAATAAGATACTTATTTATACATATAATCGGCAGAGCTTATTCCTTTTATTTCTATAACAAGTATTACGGAAACCTAAATCTTAGAGCCAACAATTGTTAAGTTATTGTATCATAGGCATAATCCCCAAAATTTAAGACCGGCAAATAAAATTGGATCACCTATTTATTTCATTCAGTATTTAAATATAATTTAAAAAAAAAAAAAAGTTAAAACTCACATTGCCAACATTTAAAATTTCTATTGTATAATAATTTTATATAATACTTTGGATTATCTAATCGAACTGTTGTGAAATATGAAACTTGTACGATAAATTTATCATCAGAACGTGGTAAAATTCCCAGATGTATATTCAATGAACTTTTATATCTATATAGTAAATATTTTTCCTCTTCAGATTTTTTCAATCTAATTTCTTTACGTGCTTCCACTCCTGCAAGTTATTCATGCATTATATCAAAATCGATTAAACAAATAGATTTATAAACTTATTGAAATTTCTGAAAACCTAACATAAAGGAATGTCACATAGTCTCACACGTCTTTTTCGTGAAATGATAGATTTATTTAGCATGCCACCGTTATTATTTAACATTATCAACGACACTATCATCATAAAGGGTAGTATATTCTGATTCAAAAACGGAATTTAAGATCTGTAATGATGAATTTATATCAGGGCGATCGACGATTCAAAACAGTTTTAAATTATGTAAATTATTGTAAATTCAGCAAAACTTGTCCAGTTAAACTTTTATCAGTATAAGGAGAACTAAATATCCGGACAATGGTCAGTAAATAAGTTGAAAAACTGTATCTGCTATTTGCAGCTATTTTGTTTTGCATCATAAGCATGGTAAAATTTTTCAAAGCTTCAGATCTTATCAATTTTTTATCAACAATTTATTAAAAAAAAAAAAATTAATATATAGAAAAGATAGAAAACAAAACTTTAATAGGGAAATAAATGAAGTCTTTTAAACGTATATGTGAACAAATTTGGCAATTATGGTGGGTTCAATTACTACAAAAAATTTCTGTAAATAAAAATGTATACTTGCCTACTTCTAAAGATTCGATTTTAGACTTTAACTTTAACAAGTATGTTTGAAGTTTATCAATATTTAAACGATGATTCTCAATATTTTTTTCTAATCGGCTTATCTTTTTCAGGCGATCTTCAGCAACCTTTTCGTCAAAATCTTTCTTAAAATCATCTATTTTCAACTTAATATTTTTTAAATCCTTTGCCATTCCTATAAATTAAAATATATTTAGTTAATAATAAATACACCAAAACAAATGTTTTAAAATACGTTTAGCAGCAATTTCTTCGGGTATTTGTACTTCATTTTGAAGTTGAAACAAAAAATCTTGATGAGTTTCTATTAAAAAAGATGGTAAAACAAGATCCGTCATAATTTTATAAATTTTATACCAAACTGATTTTAAGATTTAATTTTTATAATAGTTATTTGAATATTAAAATCAAAAATAAATAATAAAATTAAGAGAAAGCCGAATTTACTGAAGTTCAAACTATTTTAAATTTTAACTGAATTTGTTCAAATATTTTAAACTTGCAAATGAAACATAAACAAACAATTGTCGATTCAATATACCAAAGTGAGATAAACGAAAGATGTCGTTTCTGTCATAACCCACAGGCTGCATTCATAAATGGCAATGTTTTGGTACAAAATAATCACAGAATACAGCAATATGAAGTTATATACAGATCGTTTTTATCTTCTCTTGACTTACGGAAAACAGAATTAAAATGTACCTAAATAGAAAATTACATACATATATAATTTGTATACATGTAATATTTTCTATACATGTATATTAAATATACAGATAATACACTTGAATAGGCAAATGCTACTTGTCTATCTCTTTCTTCTAATTTATTAAACAAAGATACGTAAGATACCCATGTTTTGATATTTTTATTTGGCATGTGACGCTGTCTCTTACAGTGCTGGTACTGTGCAGCATACCACTTGTCTGCTCTAGTATATTACCTCTATGATATTTAAAAATTGTTTTCTGTATACCAAGAAAAAATAAAAACGATAACTTTATGCCTGTGAGTGTAACGAGTATTGTAATACTGTACACGGTCTTATACAGAAGGTCTTGACAGGTTAAATCAACAACTTTGGAATCTTTTTATAAACAACATGGCAGAACAAATGTCTCTCTTCGTATATTAGCGTGTAAGTGATGACAGTCGTATGTGCGTGTGACAATAAGCGTACATCAGTAGTAGTTAGTCTGTACTCCAGTAGTAGTTAATATGCTCTATTTACATGAGACTTGTGTAACTATTAACACTTTTGTTGGACTTTATTAACGTGTAATGTCCAGGTCTGTTTACATGATCGTGTTACCCGTGTAAAACTGTATATCGGAACAGAGACTATAAAATTGATCACAAACCACAGGCCGATACAGATAGACTTATTATAACTAATTTGCCAAATAATCATAACTACCGAAATAACTAAGAACTATTTAGAATTATCCAACATTTAAACATCATATATATAAATATAAAAACATTTGTAGCAAGTTGTACTTTGGACATAATAAAATTTATAAGTTAAAAAGCATATATTAATTAATACAGTCTATTTTAGTGATATTAAATATCTGCCAGGTGATCGAGAAAAGTTTTAAATAAGTGTAAGAAAGTACATAATTGTAAGTAAGTACATTGTTAGAAATGATTTACACAAATTTTCTAGCTGCATTAAATATCTACTAAAAATTATCTACCAAACTGTTAGATAATAGTCTCAGTGTCCCTCATCATATCAAGGCATTGATAAATACACTTCTAATAATTAGTATATGGATTAATTATGTTAGTGTAACAACTTTTTTCTTATTGAAAATTCTGGAAATGAGACGTTTTACTTGCGTCGAGCAGAAATGCTATAATAGATAAAATAAGGTAAACGATTTAAAAATTTCCATTCAGGATCAATTTTTATTGAAATTACTTTTTTAATACCGCCCTTTTATTTCATTACATCTTTACTGGTCTATATGTAATAGTCTATGAATAAATTTTGACATGATAATTTGAAAAATATTTTTGATTTTAATATATAAACAAATTCTAACTGTTTTGCAAATTTTTTGTAATGAATTCGAATTTAAATGTACCATAGAATTAACAAGGTAGAAATAGTAATGCAACTATGATAATATGAAGAGTTATTAATTTATTAATAATAACGGTTATATTTTATTTATACAGATGTTTAAACAATTGCCGAAACGTTTGGCTGCATTTGATTTTGATTATACCATTGTTGATGATAATACGGATACTGTAATCCGTGGATTATTACCCGCAAACGATGTACTAAAATATTCATGTACAGACTTTAAATGTTGGACTTATTATATGCAAGATGTGTTTAATAAATTGTATCAAAAAAATTTCAGTGATCAAGATATTACAAATGAAATTATTAAAATTCAACCTGTCTCGGGTATGAAAACATTGATACAAAAACTGAAAGACAATCTGAATTTTGATATAATTATAATTAGTGATTCTAATACAATATTTATTGATAAGTGGTTGTGTAGTGTTGGCTTACAGGATTATATTTTACAAGTATTTTCAAATCCTGCTGAATTTGTTGATCATCAGTTACAAATTCAACCATATCATGAACAAAATGATTGTAAATTAAGTCCATTCAATATGTGTAAATATCGTATATTAGATGAATTTTTACAAGCACAAAAACAGAATAATGTTGTCTACAGTGCAATATATTACTTTGGTGATGGTTCAAATGATTTTTGTCCAATATCAAAGTTATCAACGAATGATGTAGGATGTGTGCGCTTTGGTTTTAAGTGTTTAGAAATGTTGCAAAATTGTATTTTAAATCAACCTCAGAAAAATATTGAGAATCATATTCGACCAGAAATATTTATATGGCACGATGGACATGAGTTATTGAAGTTTATTACTGCTAAAGTTAAATAAAAACACTTTTTTTCTCCTAATAATTTTGTTTTCTACCTCATATTTATAATTTTCTCTGAGTTTAAAGTAAAAATGTTGTTTTAATTATTATAAGTTAATATATAACTGACAGGTCGACTTTTTTTCTTCAAATTTTAAATGATTACTTAGATTGATTGTTAACTTTTAGAATTAATGATGCTTTTTTTTTGCAAAATATATTAAACATATTTATGATCCATTCTTCTATTCTTAAGTTTCTAGAAATATAAATTAATATTTTTGTATAATTGTAATGAATAAAGGTAATAATTTTGCAATGAATTGTAATGAATAAATGTAATATTATTTATGTAATACTTAATTATTATTAATTATTTATTTATTTAAAGAAGATTGATACCTTATTAATAAGTACACTCAGTACAATGTAATATACATTGTATTTCTTTTAATTTAAGCGCACATATAACTGAAAAAATTAGTGATATTACGAAGTTTTGTATACAAGTTGGTTTTCCTTCTCATTTATAACTTAATACAGTACATCGGATATTTCATTTATTGTTGTAATATTAAGATATATATTACATAGGTTAGACGAATACTACATAATGTCAAACTAAACTGTACCGTTGTAAACGTCCTTATAGGAGCTCTTGTTAATTATGTATAGGCGTTAGTTTAAAAATTTTATTATAATCTATGATTTATCTGTATTCATTTATGGAGTTATATTTATAGCTTAGTGAAAAACCTCAAAATAATGAATAAAAATTATTTTTTAAAAAAGCTCTACTTTAATGACAATTCAGAATGTTTAAAATAGTAAATACCATCTAAAGAAAGCTTCCAAATAGCAAAGAGTGCGCTGCCTGGTCTATTATTTAACGAACAATAAAAGCAAGGCCATTTCCTTTCTTTTAGGGAAAAGCCAAAACTTTATGCCTATTTTTGTCAAAATCGGAAATGTGTCTGTGCACACATTTGCTTATAATTGGTATGGAATGATTCAGATACTTTAAATTTTATCATCTAACATCAAATTTTATCAAACTATTGATATAAGTACATATTCTATTCAAAATATTTAAATGTGGGTAAGAAAAGGAATTAAAAAAAGTAAACACCATTTTAAGGATAGGGTACTTTTGTTAGTGAAAAATAAAGCATGAAATTTGACAAAAATAAAAATTTATGTAGAAATAATTATGAATATTCTGAATTTCAGTCGTAAGGGCACATGATTATTATTTTAAAATTAAAATACAATATTTTTATATTTATTTTAGGTGACCTAAAACTAGACTGCCATACTGTGACGTCATTTTGGTAACAATTATTAAGTGTCATCCGTCAGTTCAATCTTAAGAGTTATCTTAATTAATGAAAAATATTTGAGAGCTATGTTATGTTTTGTTCTCAATGTGTTATACCCACAGGTTGTATATGTTATACGAGTATTCTCAATATTATATATACTGGTATTACGTTACCAAAATAGCAGACAGCGATTTTACAGGAATAAAAAAAGTATAAATTTTATGGCAAAGATTCGTGTTTATTTTGAACAAATATTTATTTTTTGTGAATTTTGATTGAAAGATTAATATTTTAAGTACTCTTTTAAATATGATAAACTACTCATTACAAAAAAAGCAAATTACGATTTGGCATGTTAATTTGTACTGAAACAGAAATTTTTTCAAAGATCAGCATAAAAATTTACTTGGTCAAAGTGAAAATATTAGAACATTTCTCAAATTGCATTATGCTTGTATTTACACTAAAGAGAAATTTTAATGAATGAATTGCTTGAACAAAGACGAAAAACTCTTAGACAGGCTCTCCGTTTATATGTCAAGATTGTGCGTACATACCAAATTTAATAACATTTGGATGATTATGTTTTGAGTTATGTATGAGCGAAAAAATATAATGTAACATCATGTTTAAAAGCGTTCCATCTGTTTACCAAGTAGAGAACCCTCATTTTAAGTATTTGTTTATGTTGATAAATTTTATTGTATTTTCTCGTTCCACTCCATATCGAAATGTTTAATTACAATTAAAATAAATTGAATAACATTTACGTCTTGTCTTTGCAAATGTTGCGATTGATTTCACACTATACGTAACCCCAAAATTAAAAAAAATGAATATTTTTAATAATGCCATATGGCGGTATAATCAATTATTTATTAAAAACGAAATATAAATTTGTTTAAATTGACTGTGGCATATACTTCTGGGTACTCAATCTATCCTAAATAGTTTGTGACAGTCGAATATAATCAAAAAATTGTTTGCGGCAACATTGTTTTCAATTAAATGTATGACTATACAAAAATTTATTTTTCGAATTTTCTTGAAAACTGCATTATCACAAAGAATTTTGTAATTATATTTGGAAGTCACAAAATAATCATCAAATTTCTCAAACAAATTAGTAATCTGTCACAAACGAAATGAAAGTTATATTGCAAACGTTCACACACTATTGGAATAGACATAATGTGAAAATTTCAATTTTTTGGATTTTGCATTGGCTAATCAAAATATTGACTCGATTAACTTGTTTGTTCAAATATAATTGAAGTAAACAGAACGGCAATATGGCAACAAGCAACCAATGTTACTGATTAAATTAACGGAAGTAAACGAGTTTTAATATTTTTTGAGTCAATTTAAAAGTTAATTCGTTAATAAGATTAACTTCGATAATTAACGTGTTAATTCCCATATAAATTTTTAGGTAACATAAATATCTATTGCTCTTATTTCAAAATATAAAAAACGTATCAATATAATCTCTGCTTGTTCAATGAACTATATAAAATCATAATTCTCGGCTTAAAAATTTATAGACATTGTATGGAGTATCAAATTTACAATTAATATAAACTAAATAATCAAAATAAATAAATAAATTAGAACAAAGTTTATTAACAAATTTCAATGAATTATTATTTATATTTGCAATTAAAAATAACCACTAATGCAATTAATTCGATTGTTCTTTCAATTTTCAAACCAAAAACTACAGTTTAATGTCATTTTTTGTAATAATTTAATAATTTTTGTTTGATATTTGCTATACAATTGACATGCAAACAATTGAACAAATAATTATATTTTCTAGAATGTGAATGTTTAATTACAAATTTTAGGTACTCAATAATCGATTAAGAAGTCCGTAGCAGCTATTATGTACTTTCGGATAACTAATACTAAACACAATTCAAAGCAAAATTTAAATCTTTGTGTCAAAATAGAAAAACCAAATGTCAAATCTATTCTAAAAATAAGGATTCAGCCAAAACAATTATAAGTTATCGATTTCTAATCGAATGTCTCGACTGAATGCAACCATTGTTGCATATATTATCGTATATTTTCCCGCCAAAATATAGATATTAAATTTAACTAAGTACTTATTTTAAAAAACTGTAATCCAAATTTTTTTCAACAATCATTTTATAGTGAATAATTCAATATGTAAAAATTTCGTTTTAAATTTTCATTAGTTAATAATCATGTTATTAACTTTCTTCAATGTGCAAAAGTCCCTACACTGCAATTTTACATTTGTGTAAAATGGCCCCTGAATAAAATGACATTTCTGTATAAGGCCTTAATTACTTATTATTGACATTTTTCAATTTAACCAAAATTTCAAAATTGGTTAAATCAAATGTGAATTCCAACTTGCAAGAGATCAAAATAATGCTGTGCTGATATTTTATTGGTGGATTCAATCAAAGGTAAAATAAAAAAACGATTCATTTAAAATTAAAAAATTTCTTTATTTTTAATTATTTAAAGGTTGTATTTGCATATTCGATTTATAATTGAAATTAAGATCCTTTAATAAATATCGTGTACGAATTATATAATACAAATTTGCAAAAATTCGTAGGAAATTCGAAATAGTGGAGTTTTTATCCGAATCTATCATAGTACGAAAACACATATCGAAAAACGCTGGTGACCAAAACATTGGTGCAAAAATTAAAGAAGATTTTAAACTTTGTTGCTTATTTTTCAAATTCAAATAACCTATCGAAGTACCCAAAATTGGTAGAAAATAACCAAAGATTAACATACCAAACATGTACAGTTTCATGTTTTTTTTATTGAAACATTCTTTTAATTTTCGTGATCCATGAATTCGATTATTTATAAAGTCTGTAATGTTGAAAGTAGTTGTTTCGTTTGATGCATTTTGACTTCCTTGAATAATTTTATATATCGTTGTGATAGTTTGATCGATTTCGTCTGTATAATTTGAATTATATGTTGGTAAATCAATTGAGTCCAGTATTGTATTCGAATGAGATTCTTTTGCCCCTTCTTTTGGAATATTACACATGTAAAAAGTTGATACCCACAAGATTGGGATGATCCATTGAAAAAATATTAAAAGCATCTTCCACCATAATTTCACTTTTAAATGTTCATCATTATCAGTGGAGTTATTCCTTTTGGATTTTAACTGATATACTATTTGTGTACAAAGCACAGTAAAAGTATGGATAAATGAACTTATAAACGTGGCATATTCCATCCAAAATTGATGAAAATCACATTTTTTAGTTAAGTATTCTGGATTGACTGATAAATTATATGTATTAAATTTCACTGATTTTTCTAATTTTACATTTTCGTTAGTAGTATACGTGGATAAATTATTTATAAACATTTTAATCAGTTGTAAGTCTTCATTATCGAATACATTTGCAGTATTATTTGTAAACTGGAAATGAGTTGATATATTTGGTTTTAAAGATACGGGTATATCTGATTCAAATATTTCACTTTGATTCAATCCACAATATATGTAAAATAATCCAATTGCAATCACACCAAATACTTCTGAGAAATTATAATCTAATTTCGAATTTGAAGTTTTTAATAAAATGAATATTATGTAAATTGTTGATATAAGTCCACATATTGTTAAAAATATTCCAATGGCTATATATAGTTCGTACATTATTCAATTGCTAAACTTTAAGCAAGAATGATTTTAATACAAGTAGAAATGCAAGATGTGCATAATATATGAAACCGTTATAATTGATAATAAATTATAGGGGTATTAATTAATATCCTACTTTAATTAAAGTTTATCAATGATATAACAAATTTAATAAACAAAAACGTCTACTCTAATATTTGAAACAAAACCTTTATACATATAAAAAATATTTGTGTGGTTAGCCAGTTATCAAAATTTCTTTTGCTACGTTTTTACCCAGTGTTCTTATGCACCTCATTATGGAAAAAAAATTGTATAATATAATAATGTCCTTAAAGAGCTAGAAATTATAAAAAAAACATTACTGGATGAAGTGTTACGTAATGACTGTAATCAGAGAATAATACAATGATGTAGAGAAAAATGGAAAATCACTTTTTTTGAACCATTGCAACATTAACAAGAACATAACTTTATTAATAATACTTTTGAACATTGAAAGTTTCTCGAATAATACCACTAAAATTCGTTACAATTTATCATCTGCCAATTTTCTTTATAAAATTATTTACATTCACTGTTCTAAATAAATAACATTTGAATTTTTTTCGAAAACTTTCAAATTTTGTATTTTAGTAGTCTTATTGTCAGCAAACTTCAATTTTATGATGAAATCGGAAGAATAATCTAATTTTTTAGCAATTGTATATCACCAAAAGATAAATGTTTAGTGATTCTGTCAAACATAAAAAAATAAAAACTAAGAAGTGAAAAATAATTATCTCGTGCTCAATTATTTTCGAAGTTCGTTGCAACATTAATAATAATAATTATTATTATTAATTATGTATATATACAATTTAAGAATGACCCAATTATGTAGCTTATTGATTTTCGGTCACAAATAATTCAAAAAATAATTATTTAAATATTATAAAATTTGGTATGCACAATACTGGCATGAAAATGGAGGGTGTGTCAAAGAGTTTTTCCCGAGAAAACAAAATGTATTACATTAAAGAGTGTACTTGTTACAGAGATATCAATCTCCCTTAAAATATGATTGACATTGACTTCGAGAGATGATTTGCCACAAGGAAATTATTCATAGTTTTTTCCTTTTTAGTACATTTAGTATAAGATAGGAAAAATTGTCAGATTTTAATTTATTACATCAACAAAGCTATTTGAAATCATAGTCTATAAAATATAGTGACCATTTTTTGTAACATAATCCGGGACAAAGAGTAAATAGTTACACATAACTTCCTCGTGATGTATGAATATGTTTACTTAAAATATATATACATATATACGTTCTTTATTTGATATAAATCAATTTAACAAAAACTCAATGAAATTATTCCAATTTGAAATTTTGAAATATTTCTGCATTCATATGAGACGGCTTCATCGGAGATAGTATTCTCGTTTTTTAAGAATAACGCGGAGATACGCAATTAGCGGTTTTATGAATTCAGGTTCGTGCACATTAAGAATGTCAAAGGCAATTAAAAGGTGCAGATTATTAAGTACTTGTTTTTCTGCACAATCTGTGTTCTGGACAATCTTCTATCAGATGTTTCACACTTTCCACGGTATCATACAGTACACACCACTCACACCATCAACCTTCTTACTACTCTATTTGAACCCATACACTCAAAAAACTAGCAATCACCCACTCATTCCGCTCAGTTATACTTAGGTATCTGGCTCCTTGCTCATAATAGTTTAGCATTAAGAAAAAGCTCAAGCATTCAGAAAAAGCTCAGATGTCTTTCAAATTCTTCGTTAAAAAAGCTGATGAATCGGTTGTTTCGTACCTAATTTATCACACATTATTTATGTCTTTCACACCTATTTTATTCAATAATTCATTCAATACACTTAATGTTCTTTCATTCACACAAGTTATTTGCAGCCTTTTATTACTGTTTTGCACCCTATTACAGTAGTTAATCGCTTTGGGTATGTAGAGATATTCAACGCTTCTGGTTCCTAGCTCTACATTGATTAGTTGTGGATTTTGAAACACATAATATATCTCCGAGAAAGTTGTGCATTACAGCGTTAATAGTTTTAAAATGATCGTTGTATTTGGTACTGTTACCAACCCATTTGACTTCTATATGTTAGAATGGACAATACCAAGGCATATTACTTATTTTCACAATCACAAAATCTCATACTTGTACGCATATCTTTTTACACTCATAAAAACTTTCTTCGCTTTCACACTCGTTCTTTCAACATGTTCATTTCAACTTCCATTACAAGACAACATTAAACTCAAATAATCGAAAGTTCTTCAGCCACGTCATAGTTTAGTCACCGACATGTTTCAGTCAAAATAACCTGTCCTGAGTAGATACACAGGCCCGTTGCGTGTCAGTTCAGTGACAGTTCAGTCTTTGAAGATCATCCACTATCCATGGCCAAGTTCTCAAACAACGAATTAGTTATGATTGCTCTAATTTTAGACGAAGATGAAAAATTACAACGAAAAAAAAGAAAATGGGTTCATAATGCATGGATGAAAAGAGAAAGTAAAAGATATTCATAACCGTGTATAAGGAGTTGATTGATAATGAAACAAAGTTTCATGAATATTTTAGAATGAATGAACATTGCTTAATATTTTGTTGAGAAAATTAAATTAACGTTTAAAATCGTAACACAGCAAATGGAGAAGACCTATAACACAAAGAAAGCTATCCAGATATTTTATGTATGATACATCCTACAAAACTAGATACTTTCTCATACACTCGATACGTTGTTCGTCGTCCATTGTACTCACAAATGTTGGCGTCAAATTTAAAAATGCCCGACCTGAGATTGAAGCTGCACTGAAAACACTGAGACTGAACCGTGACGGACAAGTGAGGATACCATTCATTAGATTCTAAATTAGGGATTTACAAAATCAGCTCCATTATATATCTCTTTTTTAACATTCACGCTGGGAAGTTATAACGGGTAGATAGTTTTTAACGGATAAAACTCATCGTTAAGACCTCCACTTTTATGTTAAAATTGTGCATACCAAATCTCATTGGGTTTGGATAATAAAACCTAAATATATTTTTAACAAATTTTGTTGTTTTAAGACATTACATCTGTTTTATCGAAGCAGAAGTGACATTCTCACCTAAATAGGTAGAACGTTTATTAAGTTATTTAATTAGAAGTAGCGAGAATTGAAAACATTATTACGGAACCTTCTAATTGCTATTCAGAAGATCCCGTTTCCTGGCAGATGTGTAATGTTTTGAATTTATCATTTAATCGTATAACATTGGATGACGTTAAAAATATTATCTCCTAATATTTCACTCAGAAACCAATAATTTGCACAACAAAAAAAGATTTCAACGAGAATAACGATGATTAGAAATTGAAAGCATTATTGATAAAAAAAAGCATAATTGAATAGAAACTCGTTAAACATTTATCTGTTTGAATATGATTTAGGTTTGAATATAATTTGAATATAATGTTTGAATATGATTTGGGTAGTTGACTGATACTGAATTTGCTATTTTAATGATCAAAATATGAAACTAGACTCAATACCATAACAAAATTTAATTAAAATTGATTCGAAATGAATAATTTATAAGCTCTTAAAGATTATTTTCTATTTATTTCTTGCAAATAGTAAACTTATTTGTAATTAATTTTATATAAGGTCATAAATATCATATTTACTTTCAAATTTAGTGTATGTTCTGTCTTGAAGAGTTGATTCTGATTAATCGACTGTTTTTTAATTTATTATTTAGCTCTGTGTTTAATCAAAATTTTTGAACATCAATATCCTACTGATTTTTAAAAAGAAACTTCTTTTCCATTCTCATGACGTGAAGATATTTCAGTTAAAGTAATAAAAAAAATTAATCAAAATCCCTACTTGGAGGATTTTATAACATTCTCTGTACATTATATAACTACGGTATAAAAATGATTAGTAAATTTATACATATAATTTAGTGTTCTCAGATTTTAACTCCCGTCGGATGACCTCCATAGATCTAGCACAATGTATCTGACAGGTTCAGCTCTGAAAAATGATAATATAAATGTATCTAATTAATATTATGCAAGAAATAAAACATGTACGTTTTTATTAGAATATTTAGAAAATAATTATACTCAATAGTTCTAGATTATAAACGTTTTTATTATTTAAATATTAGAAAAAACAAAACGAATTAGGATTCG
>JAEMTY010000246.1:0-25000 GCA_020423425.1 Chrysopa pallens
CTTTAGATCAATTTTTGAGAACCAGTCAACTATGGACCCACTTACTCTATGCTACGGACGTACTAGAATATTGACAGGGATAGACCAATTAAAGGCTAGGAGATAAAAATAACATTACACTGCAAATCTATAATTTGTCAGAATGTATTAAATTTAGTCTCAAGTTTATAACAATTAAAAATATTTTGATATAGAGAGTCATAATAATACATCTAAAATTAAATTTAAAGTTTAAATAAATTTTGCAAACTTGCATCAATATTCAATTATATTTTTTGAACCCATGGTCTATGGTCCTCTTTTATCGTACCAGACAGAAGACAAAAATGGGTGTTTTTATGTTTTATATTCGGTATATTTATAATATTTCAGAGTTTATTAATTTTAGTTTAAATTTTGTAATGATCAAAAATATAGAAGACACAAATATTTTAATACATGTGTTCAATGAATCACTCAATTAGCCCATTTCTGCATGTTTCCGTTCGCCTGTCTGACCGTCACCAAAAATTCAAAAACGATAAAAGTTTAGTGTAACTTCGTGAATGAGCGAAATCAGCCCATTGAGTCCAATAAATATAAAATTTAGCTATTAAGCACATGTAATTGCAATACATATTATATGAGTTCATAACTGTATGAACAGCATTTTCAGAGTATTTTATGAATGTTAATGATTACAAATAGTTCAGACATTCATACTGAACTCTATGTCGGGTATCTAAACTACTAACACTGTTAGTTGTTATTTTCACTTATTATTTTAAACATTTTTTATGGAAAATAAATTATTTATATTCGCCTCAATTACAGCTCAAAGTCAGCTTTCAAAGACATACACATAGATATATATATATATATAATATATTTTGCTTATAGTAAAAAATTATAAATAGTTCAAATAATGATACTATAGCATTTGCAGATTATTAATACAATTAGCTCAAGCAATAGTTATTTCCACAATTATTTAATAATATGCATTATTTTATGTTTTCCAAAATACGTGCAAATGATTTTTTATTGTTTATACGTATCAACTCTCTGATTCTGTAAAAACCCTAACGATAATAATCTTTGACATTGTGAATCGTTATTTTGACGTCTATATAGAAATAAAATTAGAAGGCAAAATCGAAGCATTTAATTTCAATATCAAATAGATAATATTCGAGAAACACTTACAAAATTTGAATTGTAAAAAATACCATAACTTCATAAGTACTTAAACCTGATGCAAGTTAAACAGTTTTTATATACGTTTTCATATTCTTTTTGAGATATATACTCTATATAATATAGGACATAACTAGACCGGTTTTCAATCTGAAAATGGATCAGGACTCACGGGTTTTAAGTATTTTCATTTACATTTATTTCAAAAAATTAATTTAGTGTATTAATATTTTACGATTTAATGATTAATCTATCAGTAAATAGAATTCTGTTTATCTAACCATAGACAAAATTGATAAATGACGTACGCAAGTGGTGAATTCTCTACTACTTTATAACGTCACAGACTTTAAAATGGGAGACTATCAATTCTTTTGTATACATATATATATATACTTTTTTTCACAAATAGCTTCTTAACTTCTTTCTTTGTAGACCGGTTAGAATTTCCATTTTACTTTGGGCTCAGTAATGCTTCAAACTGGCCACATAAATTTGACTAAAATATTCCATCCCGAACGGGGAATGGCACAAACAAATTGTATTGATGGAATATCACCCAAATAAATTATTTGTGATTGTATAAAAAAACTTCGATTTTCGATTTTTCGATTTTCGCTCTGACCTGCTCTGACCTGCTCTGACCTGCTTTCAGCCAAGTAAAAAAACTACACTCTTATATTTTTGTCAAAACTTTTTCCTAATTATACTACACTATTGGGAAAGTGATGTATTTCTCGAACAGAATAACGGTCTATATAATTTGTTTTTGTATACTATATACTTCCTTTTATTTATTTCTATAAAAGAATTTTCTAATAATTTTTCTATGATCATAATATAGTTTTTTTTTATACCAATTAATAAGAAAATATAAATAGCTTTTAGACTAACATAAAAGAATCTCCTATTTTTTTGTAGCAGATATATTCATTCTTTATTAAATTAATTATTCAACCATTAAATTAATATTTTCTATTCACTGTTATAAGAAAATATTATTAAAAACTCATGTTACACTGAAATATGAAGAAAATCCTAATTTGAATAGCATACAATAGATTCGAAATGTGGATAAATATGAGGAATTTTATAATATAGATGTAAAATATAAATTTGAATTTTTGCAAGTATAAATATAATTTTTGAATTCGTTTATTTTTATTTGAACATTTTTGTTTTTTATACCAAAATCTGAATGAACTTGTGTGTGGAAAAATATAGCACCGCATTCTATCTACGAAATTGTGTTTAACATATTTTTTTAGGACCCAACCCACCTATTTAGATGAGCTATAATGTTTGGAGTTATTTCAGTAACTGATTTATATAAATTGGGAAAAAATAAAAACTTTTGATATCTCGGAGTTTTTTTAAAATATGCTTTGTTTTCGAGCTATAAACGATAAAGATCGAAAAAAATCCAAAACATGCCATTTTTTATGTTTGATTACCCGGATTCTACTGAAAACTTTTTCATTTCGGTTTTTCGTTGATTGTTTTTGGAACTTTAAGTCGTTTTTGCACGACAAAATGAACTTTTCGCAAAAAAAGATATTTAGTTTATTTTTGTAAATTATTTTTCAACAAAATCGGTCGTGCCATATTTTTGGAGATTAAAAAAACAAAAAATACCCACTATTCCTAATAATAAAAAACTTATTGTATTTTAATTCTCCTCATTCGGAATTTCGTCATATGAATCTTGCGGGTCACACCCTGAACACGTCATATGAATTTTTTTCTATTTTGGAATGTTAATTATAACTGCATATAATAACATTAAAATATCCAATTAATTATAAAATTCATCATCATATGAATAAAATTTACATGCAAATGATGAGAACCATTGATAAGATTTAATTTTAGCTATTTCTAGCTTCCAAAATCTGAGTAAGGACAACGTGTAATAAAACAGTTGTGATAGATGCTGTAAAGAATTGTGTAAAGTTGTGTTTTTGGATATTCTCTTTAGAGAACTAAAGTGCAATAGAATAAAAGCATATCCCAGAAGCATTTTCAAATTTGAATATTTTTAATGTAAAATAGCAAATTTTGATAGTTAATATAAATAATTTTTCTTCTAGAAAATTTTATTACTATCTTCATTTATGCTCTGCTATTGATACATAAAAATATTTTATGAATTAAAATCTTTGTATTTTGTACATATGATGCCATTTACTCTTATTAAATAAAATGTAAGAAAAAGTACAATGTTTTTACAATACGTTTTCACAATATGATGTTGCACATTTGAATTTTATTTTCATTATACGTTAGCTTTTCAATACACTTTGGCCATTTTACAACATAAGTAAAAAACACAGAAAAGGAAATATACTGTATAATTTTTGGGAAAACTTCATTTGCTTGTTTGTAGAAAAAATACCCAAAAATAAAAAATTTTTCCTTTATAAGATTGGAACTTGTGGTTTCAACACCCCTCCACCCCGGGCTATAGGGAGGAACTATAAACAGTTATGAATATGATGTTTTATTCAATCGTGAAATGGTTAGCAAAAATTAGAGTAAAAACATTATTTTTAAGCAAAAACATTTCACCATCTCCATTGCTGAAAACATTCATATTTTGGAAGAAAACCTTTCATTTGAGGAACACCTTCCTTTTTCTTAAAAAACTAGAAAGATAGGGTTTTAATTATAAGAGAAAAAAAGAATACAAACATAATTTTACTAAGTACTCAAACGGATAGAATATAACCATTCAAATAAGAGACAATGATTCAAATAAAAGCACTTTTTAAAAGCGAAAGCTCAAAGGAGTAATTGAGGCAATAATTAATGTAATTAATATTCAATAATAGCCAAAAATATCTAAATCTATAAAACGGTCTAGTACATCTAAAAAAAGTTAAATCTCGAAAAATCTGTATAATAGCAATAAAGTATTACGAAATTAAATTTTAAATTAATTTTAATTTGTTTTAGGATCTCCAACACCACAACGCTATAGGATAAAACAAAAAAATTTTAGCTCCTACCCTCCTCCACTTTTAAATTATCATCAAAGAGTTTTTTTACAACTTTTATTAAAGATCATAATTTTGAAAACGATATTCTTTTTAAGGTTAAAATATAGTATCTACTTACTTATGGCCTAATTTTTTTTTTCTTAAATACGAAAATCTTTGATACTAATATCTTGTGTCAGTTTTGTCTTAGTACACATTTATTTTTAATAGGCAAATTTTCTTATAAAAGACTCTGAAAACTTGCGTACTTTCAAAAATTTCTTAAATAGTTAATATTAATAATTAATTATTCACTAAATAATGAATTGGATATTTCATGTAAAATATCGTTTCCAGCAAATGCTTGTTAATCGAAAAGATAAACTGAATACGATAGTAAGGGATACCAAGCCGGGATTTTTAGATTTACTCGAGCGCGTCAGGTTAAGAGATGGGAGATACCTTACTTATTACTTATTGAGTACTTCACCCAAATCTTAGCTCTCTATAAAATAATAAATAGAAAAAATCGATATTTCGATTTTAACGTGTTGATTACGTGCTGAAAAGTGTACATTTTATTAATCTGACGATTTAAGCGTGACGCAGGTCGTGTGCCTGTTTTGCAAGTTTGTAACTCTTCCATTCTCTTGCATCACGTCTAAACCGCCGGATTAGTAAAATTTACACTTTTCACCATATAATCAACCTACTATATATTAATCAACGCACTCGATTAATTCCGACTATCGATTTTTTTACTATTTTTATCGGCTACTCTATACGACCGGTTCCATATAGAGAGCTAAGTAAGATTTGGTGGATGTACTCAACAAGGGGTAAGATATCTACCATATCTTAATCTGATGCACTCGAGTAAATCCAAAAATCCTCGGTTGGGTTCGTTTATGACGTTGTTTTTTGGTAAGCTTTCAAAATTTTAATATTCACCAAAAAATTATATAATATACATGAAAATAAAATTTTAATATTTTTATTTTGTCTACTGGGTGTATACTTTAATGGGAGAAAAAAGTGGATCTTCAAGAATTTACAATTTTCTTGTTTATATATACACTTTGATAAAATTAGATAATTTCGCTTTTTAAATCCGGTTAAAATTTTTTTGCTTTTGTTTGTGTTATAAAATGAGATTTAAAAAATTTCATACAGAACTTTTTATCTTTTTCTATTTCACTAAGAATAAGAATAATTCAATTTAATTTTTTAGCATTCTAATTATGGGGCTTATTATATTGATTATTGCTTCATCAATTTTGCGAAATGCTTTTCATTTGAAGATAGATAAGATAAATTATTTGGTTTTTCAAATGAATATTTAAACCAAATAAACATTAAAATGAATCATTGTAGGAAACTTCTAAGAAAAATAAGAAAAATGTAAAATAAAGTTAAATATATATATAAATTTTAGAATCAACGACAGAAATTATAATTCGTTCATTTTCATTATTACACACAGTTTATGACGATTTCTTATAAATTGATGAAGTTATGTTTATATAGAATTAAAGTGATTGCATTAATTTGGATAATATTTGGTCACTTTTTGCTTTGTTCGCTTTCCGTTACATATAGAAAATTCAGAAAAATTCATATTTGGATTTCATGAATAACTAATTAACTATTAATTATTTAAGTGGAGCAAATCTATAATGTGAAAGAGCATTTCAGGAGAAATTTTTTTATGTATTTATTCTCAAGCATGGATCAGACTCGCAACTGAAACACTCAACAATCAGGGCTAATTTTTTTCGATTAGTCAAAGTTGGTTTGATTAAAATTGGTGATTAGATTCGATATGTGTACATAAAGAGTGAATACGAGAAAAATAGAGAAAAAGTTTATGAAATAAGTAACTTCGCAGTCTTTACAAAATTTTAGATAATAATAATTTCACTATCCCGTTTTAAGCATAGATTCTGAATATCCGACATTTGCTAGAATAAAGGTCAAAGGCAAGTGTGCATAATATAAAATATAACAATGTAAACAATGAAATAAATAAGATTCAAATTATATAAATGTATGTGTTAATTTATATGTTATTGTATAATTAATTATTAGTATGATTAATTATTTAATACTTCCAGACCGTGTGCATTAAACCAAATGATTTTCTGGGCTACAATTTTTCCAAACCCATTGTATAGTTAATAAACAAAACCGTGTGTATTCAACCGAAAGATTTCTCTGAATTTAGTTTAAAATCATTGGTTATAAACAATTTAGGAGTATTAATTATGTTATGCGAATAAATAAATTTACACACTCCACTTTTTTGCTTAACCACTTTATTATATCCTAATTATGCGACATGTTTCGGATCTTACATATTCAACTACAGTTACGTTGTTTCATATTACTTAAGCTATAAGTTAACTAAACTAATGTGAATTATTGTACAAATTTTCATTTAAATATACTTCCCAGTTTTTTTTCGCAAAATTTAAAATACAAAGTGAATGAAAAATAAACACCAAATAACGTTGCACAAAATTGAAATGTTTTTATGAAATGTACGACAAAACTTTTTTTATATCATTTATACTTGTTGTGTATGAGTTATTTACAAACGTTAATTTGTCTTAATTACTATTAATTTTATTTTCTCTTTACGATGTATTACGAGATATATATATATACGTATATATTTTACGAACATACAGCAGAACTATTTTACATTTCATTAAATTTTCTCTTGCATATATTAACATACTAAAGTAGACTACAAACCAACAAAAGACTTATTCATATTTATATATTACAGTATTATTCATTACTATTATGAACACTGGTGAACTGTTTCATTTTGTGTGCGATAGTTAGACATTTATTGATAAAAAAGTAACCTAGATTTAAATGTTTTATCTAGGAAACGATTCGCACAACTGCCGACAGGCCGTTATCAAATTAGCTATAAATAACATCTTCTCAGATAATAATTACGATAAGCTCATCCATACTGATGATGACTACTTCGCAGTCGCAATACGTATTTATAAAATACCAGAAATTTGTAAATAGGAAATTATAAATGGTAACTTATAAATAGTGTAGTATATAACTAAGTGGTACTTATAAATGGTAGTTTATAAAAACTTAAATTGCGATTTGTAACACAAACTGATTACCTAGGAGGTAAAAAAGGCAAGTTTGTCTAGTATGCCTTTTTAACCGACCCCTAATTAACTTGTCCCTTTCGAAACTTTCCGACTGTATACGGTTCCTGGTTCATTTTTATTCTTTGATTACTTATTAAAACAAACCCGCCTTTAATTTATTAACACATAATTCTCTCATTACGGTAAAGCTTTATAGAAAACCAATTCTGGAACTACAGGGATCTACCGCGACAAAGATAAAAGTGAGTTTTTTCTACCTCATCTCAGTCAGGGCAGACTGTATGAAAAATAGATGTGTTTTGAGTCCACAGAGACCGGTATACTTTAATCTTCAGTTAGGAATTTATCTTTTCTATGACCTATTAAACTAATTCTTCAAGCATACAACCCCACCAAGTTAAAATCCATGGGGTCTTCATTCCACGCATCCTTGTTATATATAATATACTATTTTGAATGTTATGAGCAAGGAATCAATCGCACGGTACAACATATATTTTATGATATGCAGATTGCAAATAAATGTGTATGTATATTGAGGTACTTAACTTTAGTTTTCATAACAACCAAACGTTTATATTATACATTATACATATCCCACGTACATTTCTTGCATTATAATATAGAAAAGTTTTTACTAACATAAATATACGTTCAGGTTAAAGGATACAGCGTTAGCGTAAGAAGAGCAGCAGTTTTTGGTCGCTGCAACAAAATAAATCAAATAATATATAAACCGTAAAATTATCGAGTTAAGTGTAGTAGTAACGATTATTATTATTCGTATATGCTATTAGAAAATATTATATTATACATGCAATTTTTTGAAATTTAATATTGCAAAAGTTTAGAGTTGTGGATCTAATATAAAAATAATATTTAATAGTTATGTAGGTGTACTAACACAACATATATAATATTGCAAGATAAATATTGTAAAATTGCTTTTAAGGAAAAACTTTTCTTAAAACATCACTTTGTGATGTGTCTGCTATTATCTTTTAAACGAAATTAGAAACCAAAACTAGTTTAAATAACAGCTAACAGAATTAATTAAATGTTTAGATACTCCCCATATGGTTCTAGGTAACAATGTTTGAACTAATTAAATGATAAACATTCAGAAAATACTCTAAATATTCATTCTATACAGTTATAAACACATATATAATAATATGTATTTCAATTGTATATATATTATGTATTGAACAGCAATAGTGGTGAATCTAAAGAGTTTACGAAAAAAATGTTTGGAACAAAAGGTTTTTACTTTGAAAAAACATTTTTATCTTTGAATTTTTCTTCTATCTTTAAAATTGGGTCATGGTAGAGTATGTCACCAAAATTTCAACTCGCTACTCTTCATTTTTTATTCATTTTGGTGATAGACGGGTGGGCATACAAAAATTGCCTATTCAAATGATTCTTTGAACACCTCTACCAAAAATTTTAGCCAAAATTTTGTTTGTACATATATAAATAAGGTAAGTTCGCGTACTTTTTTATTCCAAGGCTCTCTCATCGTACAAAATATAAAAGCAACAAAAACAAAAATATGATTTTCTAAAAACTTATTCTGTAGGCTATCAATTCACATAGAAAATAAAACGTTTTAATTTTTCAGTAATTAACGATACAGTAGAACTAAATAAAATACATTCACTTAACGAAGAATGCTGATAATTGAAACACAATCATATGGAGTCAAGAAACACGTTAACTTAATCATCAATGTTTAATTTAAAAAAAAAAAAAAAATTTTGGTATATTCTCTTTTTTTGTAATTTGAAAAATGGATTATCATACTTATAATTCCAAACAATACATAAAACTAGCAGAGTTCTATTGTTTTTATTAATATTATTTACAAAACAATTAAGAATACTATATAAAAAAATTTTATTTTATGTTTCTACAATATGAAGAGGATTTTTCTTTTCATTACAAAAATCACAATTAAAACCTTCCCTTATGTATGAAGTATTGTTCATATTTCTATGTACTTTTTATGTGGACTATCTGAATTAATTTGCGATTTCATTGAACGTTTGCCATAACGCCTTTTCTCTTTCATTCGTAGTAAAGGCATCAGACTAAATACGGTAACATTTTGTGTCGGTAGTAATAATTTTTCTATTTGTGAAGATTCATTTATCGAAGTATCATCCGCAGTACATAAATCATTCTCATGTTGATTCACACCCACTAATTGTTTTGATTTTGAAATTTCCTCATCTGAAAGATTTTGTTTCATCAAAAAGGTTGTTATCGAATGGATATATTCCTTAAATCCAGATTCTACATTACCCATCGTGACTACTTGTTTGTACGTTTCGTTAAACAAACTAGTGACGTTATAGTGGGCGATACCTCTTCCAGGATGTAACGACATAAATTTATCAGATTCGATCGAATATTTTACTTTTAAAGGACTGAAAATAGCTATATTAAGAGGCTGAAGTTTATAGCTTGTATGTGGCGTAAATGTTATCTTATCATAATATTAAATTTTTCATAATATTAAAAATACTAATATTAATTATTAGAAAAAACAAATTCTTATCTTCGACAAAACAACAATAAAGATGTGAAATTTTTTTCCAATACACACTAAACTATTAGTAAAATATCAGAATTTTAAAGTACGATACATTATTCAAATTATAATACGTCTTTCAACTAACGTTTAAATATACAACTTGAATATTATAGACAGTTACAAATCATTATTTTAAAAATAGTCTACATATGTGTAGATGTCGCACGAACACTTTACCCTTCTCACTATACATTATATTGTTTTCAATTTTCACGCCTAAATAGCTGAAAAAATAATTATCACAATGTTATGTAATTTTGAATGCACAAATTCGATATGAAATCGGCTCTTCTGAGGCTTGTTGAAGTGGTTTTCTCGAAAATTTCTATTTTTTGATAAATTTTGCTGTATAAAACTCTTTGGAAAGCGTTCCGTTTTCATAACGAAATTATTCATGTTCAAATTTTTTCACTGATTATCTACCCAGTTTCTCTTGGGTTTTCTGAGGGTTAATATATTTTGTCTTAATTTAAAACACCTGAGCATAAAACGATGATCCGTTATAATATCAATCATAAATTTTGTATGTACGAAGGAGGCATTGAGACACTTTTATACGACAGTATCACTAATATACCAGAGTAGATAATTTTTGAAAACAAAAAAAAATTATATTAGAATGAAACCAATTGGAAACGGAAGATAATATGATAAAAATGAAAGGAAAGATAAATTACGGGCGATCTGAGTTCGGGAAGTATGGGGGGAGGGTGAGTGTTAAAGGGTAAAATACGGTTTATCTGAATTTCCGGCAAAACTACAAGTCCTATGGATAAAAATTAAATGGCAAAGTTGTAGGTAATAAAAAGAACTATAGCTTTTGTATTTACATTTTTTTCACATAACCTCAAAATTTATGTGAAAATTCAAATAACCAAGTTTTTAGTTTTTTATTTTTATCTTTTACAAAAAAATTGTTTTGCCACGAAAACTGTAATTTTTTTGATTTAAAATATATATTTTTTCACCTTATTTTGAATAAATATCGAAAGTGCACCCTAATTTTCAATCGAAAAATTTTGAGGTTATGTGAAAAAAGTGTAAATACAAAAGTTGTAGATCATTTTATTACCTACAATTTTGCCTGTTAACTTTTTTCCATAGGACTTTTGCCAGAATTCAAAAACTCACCCCCTCTTACATCCAGAACTCAGATCGCCCGTAATTTATTTTTGCTTTCATTTTTATTATATTATCTTGCGTTTCCAATGGGTTTCATCCTACTATAATTTTCTTCCACTTTTTATCATTTTTTAAAGCTTCTACTCTGGTCTATACTATATGTATACTTTTAATTAAAAAACATTAAATAGCTCATTTTTAATAATGCTATTTATCAAATTCAAATTAAACGATGGAAAATTCATAGGCGTGTCATGAAACAAATTTTATTGGTTATAAGAGAAATACAATTTTATATGGAGAAAGAAACTTAATGATATTTGTGTGATTTATGTAAGTAAAACTAGTTTTACTTACATAAATCACACAATACTTTGACTCATCTTGTAAAATAAATAGCTCAATAGTATTTCGTTAAATGTAATGTAATTACATTTTTTATCTTGGGAGTGTCTACAGTAGAATACGTACATTATTTTTTTAATTGAACTGCGTAAATACGTCTTTATTATGGATATACTATACAATATAGGTATAGGTTTTTTGAAAATTAGTATTTTTAATAAAAACGAATGGCTTGCAAGTTAAGACCCGAAAATTCAGTTTTTCAGTTATATTATACAGTATGAAAGCCAAGCAATCTCTCTATCCCAAAGTATTTTAAAAATTATTCCCATTAAACTTTTTCCTGTATTCTTTACAAAACTCAAAAAATGTCCAGACTTTTTCAAAACTCAAAATTTTCTGATTTAACAACAAGTGAATATAACAGCCAACAGAGTTAATTGTTTAGATACTCGTCATATGATTAAGCATGATTGTTGGAACTATTTTTATTTTTAAGCATTCATAACACTAAATACCCAGTATATACGATGTTCAATACTTATACAATAATGATATATATTGATTATTATTACATATTTATTAGCTCAATTTAAACTAAAATTGTGAAATAGTGGCGAATCCAAACATATCAAAGATTATTTTTAAAGAACTAATTGTGATTTAATGAACGGAAACTACACAAAAATTAAATTCTTTTTTTTTCAAACACGCCCCAATGATGTCCACATCATCTTCCATCTGATAACCTTGAAACCTCCTCGGTAACCTCCTCGTTCGCCCTTTGACTGGGTCGCAAGTTATACCGCGGCTGGTCTTCTTCTCTGGTCTCACCTTCTGCACATTGCACATTTCGCAGTCTTCCTTCATCTCCACGTTCTTGACTCCCCAATCCATTCGCAAGTTGTTGGCGAAATTCTCCGTTTCCCAAAACCAAACTTCCTGAATCGGCATTGGCGGCAATCCTCGTACTGGCAGGTTTCAAGAAGACCCGTTCCACTTCAAATAACAGCACACTAGCTGCAGAATACACCGCGCACTAACTGCAGAATACACTAGCTGCAGAATACATCGTGACGGTTCATCATCCTCACTCTACGGTGATTCGGTCGAATCTCACTTCGAGTGACCCTGAGCACCCCGTGTCCAACAACGCTTCCAAATCCATTCCGGAATTTTTTTTTTTTTTTAATTTGGAAAATTTGGAAGGCCATTTCTGCAACTTCCCACTAATTCCATACCTTAGCACTTAAAATTTAACATATTACAATGATTTGAGCCCTTCAAGCTCGCTCTTCCCAAATATTTCGTTAACGATATCTAACGCGGTTTTTTCAGCTTTAATTTTTATTCTCTTTCATCAAAAAGGATCCGAAAAGAAATGTCGAAGTTATATAAAACAAAAAAAAAACACTTTTTTTTATAAAAAAGTATTTTATATAAAAAGGTGATTTATCAAGATTAAGAGCTGATTAGTTTTTGGAGTAGATCGATAGAGCCGTTAAAAAATTATTCCAAAAAAACCACATTAAAAAAAAAAATTTTCTTAGTTCTTTTGAGATTTCTTAAAATTGACCAGTCCGAATCGATCCAAATTCTATCATCCCTACAATTTTCCACTCAATAACTATATTTAAATAACATATTTTGTAATTATTTAATTTTTGATTGACATTTGCTACAATTGAATAAATATATTTTCTGGAATACGAATGTTTTCTTACAAATTTGAGCTACCCTGTCCTTCTACGTACTATACGGTTTGGTATAATATAGATGTCTCTTTTTGAATTGTCTGGTGTGTACTGAAATATTGTAGAATATTTCTTTACGCCTGTGCTTATGGCGCCATTAATCGACGCTATACTGTTGAATCGTTCTGAAATACTTGACAACTATAGAGTAAATATACATAACTCCTCTATGAGAACTGTCAGTTTGACATTTATGGTAATACAAAATTTTTTTAAATATTTTAAACATTGTACATAAAAATTATATGTAAAATATGCATCTATTTGTATCTACAATTTTTTTATTTTTAAGATTGAAAATAATTAATTTTCACTTTTAATGAAAAGTACTTATATTTTTATTAAAAATCCGCCATTGTTATTTCTCTGTAACAATTGTCAGTGGTACGTAGGTATAGCGCCTAAGTATAATCAGTATATACCTCCATTGAATTGCCCATTTACTTTTCTTTTCAAATTTATAGTTAGCGCAAATCGTTTGAGAATTCAAGACAACCGCTTGAGTGTTCATAGTTTTCATGGAAAAATGAATTTATTTTTTGTGCGCCTGGAAAATTTTTAATGTTTATTTTTAATCGTTAGAGAATCGTTAAAGAGAATTTGAGTCAATTTAATCAGCGTAAACAAAAACTTATACTCTAGTGAACTTGCACTTACATGATCGATTCTAAGAAAATCCGAAAATCATATTAATTTTAAAATTACCGAAATTCTCTATATTTGGTACTAAAGCTATATTTATTCATACTTATACATAGCTAGGTACATTTGAGTGTGAATTATCAATAGATCAATCAATAAAAAATATTTTGAGAGATAATATTATAACGAAAAATGAAATTTTATTATGCTACTTTAGTATTTTTAATGTAATGATGGTACAACTAGTGATTTTCTTATTAAAATATAAGCGATAAATGAGATTCTTTCATAATTCCTATACAAAATTTTAAATTTTTTCAAAATGTCGTTTGTACAAATTGTTTAATATGTTTCAATTTTGCTCTTATGGAAAAAGAAACTTGTATTTTTAAAACCTTTAATCATTAAGAATTGTTTAAAGTTAAAGAATTTCAATGTCAAAATATAATTATTTTAGTTAATATTTTTCACAGTAAAACGCACAGTATACTATTCAAATTTCGGAACACACGCGACGCCTGACGTTTATAGCATTTCTGTTAGTACGCATGACGATACAAAATATAAAACATAAATACGAATTATAACCTAAAAGTTAAATTATCAAATAATGCAAACATTAAAATGATATTTGTTTCGAAAAATTATTAGTGACAATTTATACGCATTACTTATTTAACTATTGTTCTCAAATTTTTATAATAAGGATAATGTTTTCAATTTGTAAACAAACTCATCCGGCTACCGGTGTCGAACATGCTTTAAGTTGTTATTTCTTTAGTAGAATCGAAAAAAATTTAGTTATAGCCGGTACAAACTATGTAAAAGTTTTCAGACTTATACCAGATACTGAAAAAGGTCAAAAACTAGATAAATATTCAGGTAACAAATAATATAAATACAGTTGGTAATTTTCGATATTCACCGATTTATTTTGTAGATGCTAGACCACCAAAAATGAAATTAGAATGTCTAACACAATATACATTGTATGGAAATATTATGTCAATGCAAAGTGTTACTTTAGCACATTCATCAAGAGATGCTTTACTTCTTAGTTTTCAAGATGCAAAATTGTCAGTAGTTGAATATGATCCAGAAACGCATGATCTGAAAACTTTATCATTACATTACTTTGAAGAGGAGGATATGAAGGTATGTCATATGCATGAATATAATTTTATTATCGACAAAGACATGGGTTCATCGTATTCTCATTATGTATTCCCAGACTGAAATATTTGAGTCACGTTAAAATAAAACAGATCTCTTATATTAACACATATGTTTTTATTGTTTTAAATATTTGTAATAGACTTAAGTGATCAAGAATATTGTCTTACCTTTGTTTTGTTCTGTAATTATGGTCATTGTATGAAATCATGATTGAGAAGCAAGGATATTTTAATCGAAAATTTGCATATATTTCATTAAACAGAAACAAAACAGCTTTTTACAAAAATTAATATTACGCTAACATTAACTTTATTCGAATACATGGAATATTTTATAATTTAGGATGGTTGGACACATCATCACCATATTCCAATGGTTCGAACTGATCCGGAAAATCGTTGTGCGGTAATGACAGTATACGGAAAAAAATTGGTTGTATTACCATTTAGAAAAGAAAATACATTAGACGAAACTGATCTTCTAGAAGTAAAACCATTAGTAACATCATCTGGTTCTGGAAAATCACCAATTATGGCTTCCTACACTATAGTTTTAAAAGACTTAGATGAAAAAATAGACAATGTAATAGATATTCAGTTTTTATTTGGATATTACGAACCAACCTTACTAATTTTATACGAACCAGTTCGTACATTTGCTGGGTATGTAGTCATTAAAATACAAAAATCTTTAATCATATAAAAAGCACCTATACGCAACGATTTCAATTATTGTAAATTTTTTCTAATTTTTAATTTTATAATTAATTTAAACCATATCAATTGAAGGTATTAATTTTTAATTAAAGGATTTATAGGAGCTACTCATACAGAAATATACATTATAAAATTTTAATTAAGCAAATATTCTAATCATGAAAATATTAACAAAATTCACGAAATCTGAAAAAAATGAACATAATGTACATACATCTGAAAAAAATGGTTTCAGTTTCAGTTGTTGTACTATATATTTTAAAAGTTTATTATTTAATAAATAAGCTCCATTTTCCATCTGTTTCTTGCTCTTAGTGCATTGGAAAAATCAGGATACTACAAATTCGAAGCAAAACTCCCCCTGATCATAACACTTAAATTAGCAAAAATAACAAAATAAGTTTGAATATTAAAATAAATAAAGTTAATTATTGGAGCTACTCTAAACATCAGGAATTAAAAATAGAAACATTATTACAAAAAGTTTATATATAATTTTTCAATTATATCATTATGTGGATCGTTTTTATCGTGTTTCATCGGGAACTAAATTTTTATTGAAAAAATAAATTAAAATCAATTTTTATACTTTTAGACGAACAGCTGTACGTATGGATACTTGTTGTATGGTTGCGATTTCATTAAATATTGCTCAAAAAGTGCATCCAATTATATGGAGTGTTGCTCATCTACCATTTGATTGTGTACGAGCAGTACCTGTACGCAAACCATTAGGAGGTACATTAATTATGTCTGTAAATGCGTTAATTTATTTAAATCAAAGTGTTCCACCATATGGAGTTTCATTGAATAGTATCGCCGAAACAAGTACCAATTTCCCTTTAAGTGCGTATTAATTTCATGTAAAAATACATGGTAAATGTAATTATATTAATTTAAATTTGTTTTTTAGAACCACAAGAAAACGTAAAAATCAGTTTAGATTGTTCTCAAGTAACGTTTATAGATGATGATAAGTTGGTAATATCATTAAAAGGTGGTGAACTTTATGTTTTAACTCTCTTTGCGGATAGTATGCGTTCAATTCGCAGTTTTCATTTTGATAAAGCTGCTGCGAGTGTTTTAACAACTTGTGTAAGTTTTATTTATTAATATTGTATTAGGAGAGAAGTATTCATATGATGTGATATATAATTCGCATCGAAGTTATTAGATTCTGTTAAACACGGTACAAGTTGACATGATCCATCCTTAGATGAAATAGATAAGTATTTTTACGCATGAGAAGAGAAATTAGTTTACTGGAATAATATTTGAATACCAAAATGTAAAATAATTTTCAATTTACAAAACTTGCATTGATAAATTTCGAAATTCTAATGATTCTCAAACGTTCAATTATTTTTATTTGAATACATTATTGCAATTTTGCGTTTCAGATGACTGTTTGACTTTGAGAGGAAATAAATTCCTTTTTTATGTTTAAATTAAAATATGTGTCATACTTCAAAATTTTTCTTGGAATGTCTCCAAAATTCACTTAACAACATTTCTCATAAATGTAGAAATACATATTGTAAACGCAAAAACGGTTCGGCTTATCTTTAGAACAGTATCTATTTGAACAATCATAATTCAATAAAATTAATATTTCGCTAATCAATCCACTTGAATCCAAAACATTTTATTTGTTCTTGTATACATTATTTTATATTAATTTTTAGATTTGTGTATGTGAAGAAGGCTACTTATTTTTGGGTTCACGTCTTGGAAATTCGTTGCTCTTAAAATTCACCGAAAAAGAAAATCATCAAGTAATCACAATTCATGAAAAATCATCTGAAATAAATTCATCAAAACGACAAAAATTGGATTCATCAACAAACGATTTTATGCCTAGTGATGTTACAGAAATTCGTGATATTGATGAATTAGAAGTTTATGGTAATGAAAAACAGGCATCAGTTTTTATAACAAGTTTTGTGTTTGAAGTATGTGACAGTTTATTGAATATTGGACCATGTGGCCAAGTTGCTATGGGTGAACCAGCATTTCTCAGTGAAGAATATTCTGGAAATATTGAACATGATGTTGAACTAGTTACAACAAGTGGTTATGGCAAGAATGGTGCTATTTGTATTTTACAAAAATCGATTCGACCTCAAATTGTTACAACTTTCGAATTACCTGGGTGTGTAGATATGTGGACCGTATTTGGCCCAGACGATGAAAATTATCATTCGTTTTTAATTTTGACGCAGGAAGAATCAACAATGGTAAGAAATAGCCATGAATATAATGTTTTTTTTCGAAGTCTCGTTAATTACATTTTATCGTTAAAGATCATTCTCTGGGTAAAAGCCACTTTTAAGACTTTTTATTCGATCAAATACCATTTAATTCCATAAAAGTGTGATTAAGCTGATAAAGGATATGGTTAAATAATTTCAATATCACAGGACTTTGACAGACTAATACAAGCATTTCGACAAATTGACCTTGATGGCAGACGGACGGATCGACATGTGGAAACGGGCGAAATTAGGTGATTCTATGAACACTTATACCAAAATATTGTTTGTAACGTCAATATTTGTTAACGTTATAAACTTCAGACTATAACTAATATACTCTGAAATATTGTGTACATGTCGATTATAAAAATAGTAGAACTGAGATATAGTTAAAGTTTTCAATAAGTTCATGCAATGTTAACTTTTCTAAAAGCTTAAAATATATCTCCAGAATATAAAAATAATATTAAACTTATTTCCTACAGGTTTTACAAACTGGCCAAGAAATTAATGAAGTCGAAAATTCTGGCTTTTGTACACAAAGTCCCACAATATTTGCTTGTAATATTGGGAAAAACAAGTATATTGTTCAGGTGACGACAATGGGTTTACGATTATTGATGGGTGCCAAACAATTACAACATATTCCATTAGATTTGGGATCACCAATTGTACATGCTACTAGTGCAGATCCTTATTTAACATTGTTAACTGAAGATAGTCAAGTAATTAATTTTACATTAAGAGAAACACGTGGGTCAACTAAATTAGTTGTTGGAAAAACAGCTATAGCCAGGGTATGTCTGATTTATTTTTTTATTGTTTTGTTTTCTATAAATTAACAACTAAACGAATAAAAAGTTGCTTCCACAAAAAAATTCAAATTTTATTCATATAATGATATTCAATATGGTAGAATCTCAATAAGTTGCATGAATACCAGGATGATAAAAAATTGCCAATATGGTATATGGTTTAGTGGCATATAATATACATGGTAAAGTATAATTTTGAGGGATATTTAGACCGAGATATTGGAATATTTAACTTTAAGTTGTGTGATATTATTGGAATATTCTGGGATTTTAGAATTCTATGGAATGTGAGTGCTCTTTGGTGAGAAAGTTATGTGAGGCAGAGAAAAATGTATAATAGAAAAATTTGTTCAACGAAAGATTCTAGATAAGAATTGAATCTTTCTAGGATCAAAATGTGTTTTGATCATGAATAAAATAGAAATGATCCGAAACCAAAGATTTGATTTTAAATTATGGAGACTGTAGGTCTTATACAGATTCTATCAAAGTACTACTGCATTTACAAAAAATAAATTATTTTTAATTTTATGATTAAAAATTTTTTTTTTTTAATTACAGATTCCATTAATTGCAACTTTAACTTTATACCGAGACTTAAGTGGTTTATTTAGCTATACAGTACCAGAAGAAGTACCCGAACCAATGGTAGAAACAAAACCAACACCCCTTGATTTTAAACCAGGTGATAATGAGGATGATTTACTCTATGGAGAGTCAACAACCTTAGAAATGCTAAACACATTAAAATCAACAACCTTATCACAATCTAAGCGAAAATCCAATTGGTGGAAAAAATATTTAGTTGAAATAAAGCCAACATATTGGTTGTTTGTAATCAGAGAAAATGCAAATTTAGAAATTTATTCAATACCTGAATTCCGGCTTTGTTATTTAATTCAAAATGCTACACAAGGAAATAAAGTGTTAATTGACAGTTTAGAGTCAGTACCATCATTATTTTCCAATATAAATGTAAATTACGGTGCTGAGAATACAAAAATGAATCACATTGCGAAAGAAATATTAATGGTTGCACTTGGAAACCATGGATCAAGACCATTACTTTTGATACGCTTAGAAAATGAATTATTGTTATACCAAGCATTTCGATATTCAAAAGGTCATTTAAAAATACGTTTTCGAAAATTACCACATGGGATATTGTATGCTCCAAATGTTGAGGGAAAAATTGATACAGAAAGTGCTGATTTTTATGCATTACAAGAACGTGTTTGTAAATTACGTTATTTCTCGAGTATAGCAGGTTATAATGGAGTATTTATTTGTGGAGCTCGACCGTACTGGATATTTTTAACATCTAGAGGTGAATTAAGAACGCATCCCATGTGGATTGATGGGGATATTAATTGTTTTGCATCTTTTAATAATGTGAATTGTCAACAAGGATTTTTGTACTTTAATAAAAAGATGGAAATGAGAATTTGTGTTTTAACTCAACATGTGACTTACGATGCTCCATGGCCAGTAAGAAAGGTTCCCCTTAGACATTCAGTATTGCATTTAGCTTATCACAATGAGTCGCATACATATGCTGTAGCTAGCGCTACAGCTGAACCATCTACTCGGTATTATCGTTTCAATGGAGAAGATAAAGAATTGACGGAACAAGATAAAGGCGATCGATTTCCTTATCCTCTTCAACAACAATTTCAAATATATTTATTTTCACCAGTGACATGGCAACAAATTCCAAATACTAGAATTGAGCTAGATGAATGGGAACACGTTACATGTTTAAAGACAGTTTATCTAGCATATGAAGGTACACGATCTGGTTTGAAAGGTTACATAGCTGTCGGAACAAATTATAATTACGGTGAAGATATTACATCACGAGGACGTGTAAGACACAAAAATATTTTCATCCTCACATGTTCTTAATATCTTTTTTTTTTTTTAGATATTAATTTATGATATCATTGAAGTGGTTCCTGAACCAGGCCAACCATTAACAAAAAATCGTTTTAAAACGATATATGCTAAAGATCAAAAGGGTCCAGTTACAGCAATTTCCCAAGTTGTGGGTTTTCTAGTCTCTGCAGTTGGTCAAAAGGTATATAAAAATGAAATTATTTATTTATAACATTTACAGCCATCAAAGAAAATTCTAGAAGTTGTTTTTAAACAACTTATAATTAACTTTAGAACCTTATGTAGTTATACATTTCAAATTTATGAATTTACTGCCGGCCACATTTACATTTTGTTAAGTAAAACTTGTTACGTAAAGTCCGTCAAACGTGCAATTAAATCGACGCCGAAATGATCGCAAATGTGATATTGTCTGATCTAAAGTTATTAACATTAAAATTTTTCAACATAAAAAAGTATTTTATTGAAATAAATTAAAACTTTATCATGTTCCGCGCTACAAATAGCTAATAGCTAATTACTATTAACTTAGAGAAATCAACCTCTTGATCTAGCAATTACTCATTCAATCGTTAAATACATTTTATTTTTGAAATCTGCGGGTCAAAGCTACCATAGAACATATATTTGATCCAAACCAGAAGCAAAAACAATTTATCGATTTTTTTTAAAGAGGAATTTCTTTAAAAAAATCTTAATTATCCTAGAAAACCCATAAAAAGTGAAACAAAAATTTAACATTTTGACAGTTATTTAAGGTGTCTTATACAATCACAAAAAAGCATCTCAAAAACAATCACAGAATTCACCATTTAAGGCCTAATTAATACTCAAGATATACTAAATTTTATGAAAAAGTCGGAAAGCCTAAACGGAGGGTTACGTACTTAGTGTACTTTAAGGTTGATAAGCGGAAAAAACTACTAGGCTCAAAACAACAAAATGGTTTAGGATTTTTATAAAAATAATACTGCCTCCACAACAGCAGTAAAATTTTAACTATTTTTTTTTTTTTATTTTTTTTTGTATGTATAATACTATTTTCGATCTGTGTACAAAATTCCAGGTTTAATAAATACTTGCAGTATGCCCGGATTTTGTACAACTTTAACGCGCGGCTAACGCACTTTATTACAAGATGCTCATGATTGGCATAACGCTAAATGCATAATTCCACTTTCATATGCAATTGAAAATTTACCTACTACATTTGTGGCATAATATATTTTAGTCTCTAGGTTACATCAAATGCTTTATTCGTACGATCAAAATTATTTATAATTAATTTAACAGTCTAGCATTCGACGTGTTTTTGAACATTTTCTCAATGTGTTTTCATTAATACGAATTATAAGCTAAAAATTTAAACCTTTATTTTCAATTGCTTGACAATTATTAAAGTTTTAAGTTTTGGGAGAAAATTTAATCATGACTATTATGTAATTATTTTTTGTTTTAGATTTATATATGGCAGTTAAAGGATAACGATTTGATAGGAGTAGCATTTATCGATACACAAATTTATATCCATCAAATTATCAGTATTAAAAGTTTAATTCTAGTAGCCGATGTTTATAAGTCAATATCATTATTACGATTTCAAGAAGAATATCGTACTTTGTCTTTAGTTAGCAGAGTAAGTTTTTTTTTTTTTTTTGAAGATTACCTTTTATAAGAAATGATGTTATAGAATTTGGATTGATTACAGGATTACAGACCTTGTGAAGTTTTCACGCTTGAATATTTGATTGATAATACAAGTATGGGATTTTTAATATCTGACAGTGAAAGCAATTTAGTTTTATACATGTACCAGCCTGAAGCTAGAGAATCGTATGGCGGACAAAGATTATTGAGAAAAGCAGATTTTCATTTAGGGCAATTAGTGAATTCATTTTTCCGAATTAAGTGTAGAAGTACAGGTGCTCCTTACGAACAAAAATATTTCGTTGGAGCTGATAGAAAACATGTAACCATGTTCGGTAAGTATATGCATGAAAAATTGTTGAAGTGAAACTTCTTTGCACAAATTAAAAAATAACTTAACGTTGTTTATGACGAATTATCCAGGAAAAAATATCAATAAAATAAGCTAAAATAATATGAGATACTTATAATGCAAAAATTAAATGAACAATTTTACAAATACCGTATTATTTATATTATAAAACGGAATTTATATAATTGAATCACGTATTTTTCACTTTATGGGTGTACCAAAATTTTTCTTACGTAATTTTATACGTTGAAGAGAACTTTCGAAGATGCTTGTCGTTTTAATGTTGCCAAAAATAGTTATAAACAATCTTTAAAAAGTAGTAGAGAACTCTAATGTATTAAGTTGCTGTTTCAAGAAAGTAAACAAAATTATCAAGTAAAATTTTTAGGTCTGTAGAAATTCTTAATTTTTGTTTTTCCGAATAAAATTTACCTCATATATTTACCTACAATTTTCTAGTTAAAATTTTTTTTGATTTACTTTTTTGTTCGGTTTGTATATGAAAATACGTAAGAAAAACGAAATTGGTTAATGTATATATCGATAAATAAACCCAGTGCACTAAAATTTACCTGATTTATATGGAATATCGCCTTAAAATGTATGAATATTTAATGCAGAGAAAAATTAAATACAAGTAAATAGTTTTTATTCAAAGAATTTTCTCCTCTTTGATGTTTCTCTAAACCCATGTAATTTTTTATTATGTTTGTTTTTAAATAGCTACTTTGGATGGAGGCCTCGGTTACATTTTACCCCTAAATGAAAAAACTTACCGACGACTTTTGATGTTACAAAATGTTTTAATTTTGCAAGGCCCGCATACCGCTGGATTAAATCCAAAATCTTTCAGGTAATTGAAAAAGTATTCTACAAACTATGATTCAAACCTAACTTGAAATTTATATTACAGAACATATAAAAGTCGAAGAAAGTTACTAGCAAATCCATCACGTGGGGTAATAGATGGCGATCTAATATCGACATTCCTGTATTTATCATTTCCTGAAAAACAAGAAATTTCAAAAAAGATTGGAACGAAAGTAGAAGAAATTATTGATGATCTTATTGAAATTGATCATGTAACTGCTAATTTCTGAATTAAAATAATAATAAAAACAAAAATAAAAAATCTAAAAATTTTGCTATCATTTTGAATTATATTCAATTGCATAATTTTTAGTTTATAAACATTAGCTAGCTCACTAGCAATTGACTTCGGAATTTTATTGTCAAAAGTTCTCATCTATACAGTTATTCATAGCTCGTTCCTGAATTATCAACGTTAATGCTGGGAAAACAAAGTATAATTTCACAATCTCAAGAAAAATAAATTCCAACTTGTTGTTACTTAACTTACTTTTCAGTAATAATGTTAAAGAAGTGATGCATAAGGGTAAAATGATAAGGAAGTTGCTGGAACTGAAACGAGTTGGCAAATAAAATGATAATGAAGCTTCTAGAACAACACTCATAGATAGTACGTAAGAGCGTGACCTGTAAATTTTTTTTTGGATTTTCAATTAAATGTATTTTATTTTATTGAATTTATATTTCTATACTTTTTATATATCAACACTAGAACAACTTCTGGAAGCAAGTTAAGAAAATCGTACTCAGTAAGTATGTAGAAGTGCGACTCCATGTATTTTGAGATAAAAACTATCAACAAATTATCATATTAAATTTTTTTTACATAGGCATATTTTGGTAAAAAACTGTTTTGAAATAAAACATCCTCAACTTTCAAAATTTTTTTCATTTAAACTGTAAGTTTTTTCAATATTCAAACATCATTTAAAGTTTATCATAACGTTTTTAATCTGTCTTCCATCAGTAAGTAATTCATATTGATCCACTAAGGCTTTTCATCTACTTAAAATCGGGTTTGCATTTTAACATAGTCATTATTTTAGTAGAAAAATATCGATAATAAATTCCTATGCTATAAGAAAATGAGTAGTATTTTATATAAAAATAACACTTAACACCATAATCCTTCTCCTCCTTCCGGCACCTTGCAACACCGTGCAGATGAATATAAACACTTGAGTGGAAACCTGCTCTTTCTAAAAGTTTCTTAGTAAATGATAGACTTTAAAGACAAAACAGGAAATATATAACAACAATAATTAATAACATCATTTTAAAAGTTTTCACATACTTTACTAAAATTTTGATAAAATAAATAATATTATAAAAGATATGATTAAAAAATTTCATATTGAAATTTGAAACTAATTTTTTATATACTTAATGACAATGTTAATAAAATTGTACATTTGCTTCAGTTTAGTTTTCAATTTTTTTTTTCTTTTTTTTTTTAATATTTACAACACTTTTTACATAATTTGTGAGCATTAAATAAATAATATAAAATA
>JAEMTY010000247.1:0-25000 GCA_020423425.1 Chrysopa pallens
CTTAGTTCAGGTAAAGAGAGTATACTATATTCCTTTTACAACTAGATTTGATTGGTTTTTCAACAGTAACTTTCTTATCTTTAAGTTATTCTAATCGATTTAAAAATAATTTTGCAGATAATTTTGAGAGCTACAGGAAAATTTCTTAGAATCCCTTAAGTTTTGAAAAATTCTTACTTTTTTATCAATGTAAAAATGTAAAATGTTCAAATGTAAAAATATCTTTAATCATGTAAAATGTAAAAATGTTCAAACATCTTTTAAACTAGAGTTTTTATTTCTAAACCGGACAGTTTAAAAACGTTAAACTTTATCTATTTTTGGCACTTGGATAAGATAATCTGAACATGCGATAAATTTCAACATTTACAGACAACTCCGTTTTTTTTTTTTTTTTTTTTTTTTTTTTTTTTTTTTTTTTTTTTTTTTTTAATGTACCGAAAAGTTTGAACGTTAAATTCCAGTATTTAAATTTGGCTTGAACTAAATGTAACTCACAGCGAATTATAAATTGTTTATTATTGCATTTACAGAAATGGAAAACAAATTTTTCCCAGATATTTTTTAATAAAATATAAGCTTTACAAAATATTCAAATTTTCATTTTTTATTATGAAAACGACATTTTTAATAGCGGATAACTCAAAAAGTATTAACTTGTCGAAATAAAATTATGGGACATTTTTTTCTTTAAATTAGATGTTTTATCAAACATTTTAGTATATTACATTAGAAATTCAACAACAAAAAATACATCCACAATAATAAAGAATATATGTGATAGGTGTTTCAACCAAGATGGTCGATTGAAATAAATTATGATTTTATTTTATTAAATATCTTATCACTCTTAATGTTTATACTAAAACTGAACAATGTTTTTAAATCGTTTCAACATATATTTTTCCTTAACATCATTATTTTTGTGATTTTTTTTAATACTGTCATCATACCTGTTCTAAGTGTGTATGTATGTAAACTTCTAAACACTCTAGCTCTGTTATTTTTAATAACAGAAAAAAAAAAAAAACAAAAAACAAAGAACCAATTTTAAACGACTTATAAAAGGAGGTTTTCAATTCGTCTGTATTTCGAACAAAAATTTAAGTTTCACAATTTTTATTTGAAATTTTTTTCTAATTCTTAACTTTTTTGAGTAAACGTTGTTCTCGAATATGTTAATGAGCCTTGGCATAAAAATTTTCAATTCCCGGCCAGTCTGATCAAACTGATTCTATTTTTTTTAATAATCTGACAATAGATCTTTTGCTGGGATGCACATATTCATTACGATTTCGAAATATGTATCCATTACACTGATTTTTATTAAGTTAAAAAATGCTTCTTTTTTTTTTTTTTTGATATTATATTTTAAAAATTTTGAGAGTAATTATAGTTTAAAAATTAATAAGAGCTTTCAAGTGAATGAATATGTTAATTAATAGATACAGTATAAAAATTAGTTTTCCAATTCATTCTCAAATGTAGATTTGATTTTTTTGGTAATTGGATTTAAAAATATTTTGTTTTAATTTATTGGTTTTTTGTAACTTCTATTCAAATAAAAACATTAAACATCTTTTATGTTTTTTGAATTTGGAAATAAATTTGATATATTTCATATTTTGTACTCACCCTATCACATGTTAAACATTGCACAGAACTTAATAATTTTCCATCAAATATATCAGAAATAATTGATCTATATTTATTTGGTGTTTTATATATTTTACCACTACCACCATTTAAATTATTATCATTACTAATCGGTTGTGTATCGATAACATTTGAACTTAAACTACCATACTGTTGTAGAGTTGTTAATTTTCGAATACTTGAATTCGCTTGACATGATTCTGGTGACAATTTACGTTTACTACTTGAAATGGTTTTAAAATTTAATGATATACGTTCAGTGTCATCACTAAGACTAGATCTCTCACTCACTCCACTATCACATGTTTCATATTCCCCATCAGATTGTGATGGACTTGGACTATCCCCACGCCAAAAATCCATTTGTTTTTGTGGTGTACTTGGCCGTTGTAGTTCTTGATTGATTTGAATATTTGTATATGGTTCTTTTAGTTCTTCATGTAATTGATCCATGAAACAACGAAGGAATTCTTGAGTGTCGTGTTGATGATATCCACGAAACATTGGACACACATTACGAATACCATATAAAATTCCTGACGGCACAACATATCCACGTGTTTTTTTATTCCAAATGTCTTTCATTAAATGTTGGTATGTTCGACTTAAACCAGGTTTTTTATTTTCGCTAGCTATTTGTAAAGCAACTCCACATTCTAAGAAATAACTTGTAAGGGGTAAAGTATTACTTAACGCCTGTAATGCCGAATTCATGTAGCACGTATTCCCAATATTTTGTAATCCAACCAAACCTCTATGTTTATCTGATTTTGTAGAATATTTTCTAGTATAATGTGATCCAGTTAATTCACTTAAGTCATCACTATCACTTGTTTGATTCTCATCACCAGAGTCAGCTGGATAAGTTGCATTTGATAAAACTACTTGATGGGTGTTTGTTAATGTATTTGTAGAATTAATACGATGTGTTTCGTTTAAGATTTGATTTTGATTTGATGATTGATCTTCTTCATTATCACTGGCTTCATAAACTATGCTCCGAGTTCGAAAGAATACTTCTGTTTCACAAGTATAACACCAAATACGCTTTGTTGAAAGGTTTATATGAACACAGTGATCTTGTGTTTCCTGTAAGATTGTGTATAAATGATTTATTCTAATGGTTATTATCATTTATGCAATTAAAATAGTTTAATTTAAATTAAACTATTAAATTCATTCATTTGTTTATTGTTATATGTTTGGTACACTCA
Source organism: Chrysopa pallens (assembly GCA_020423425.1). NCBI lineage: Eukaryota > Metazoa > Arthropoda > Insecta > Neuroptera > Chrysopidae > Chrysopa > Chrysopa pallens. Next base: position 2,871 of record JAEMTY010000247.1, read on the forward strand.
CAGTCATACAATAAATATAAACAGTTATGTTATATGAAATTATATTACATAACTTTGACTTTTAATAAATTTTTTACTACTTGGCTAAATTTCTTAACCAATTAGAACAAGGTTTAAGTCTGATTTATGTGAAATTTTAACCAACGTATACAGTTTAATTTATCAGGTATTAACAAAAGTTTAACCGTTTTAAAGGGTTTAGTTTCGAAAAAATTTTATTTATATTAAAACTATTTTTTTTTTCATTTTCTTCAAAAAATTTTTTTATTTCCGAAATAAGTCTAGCATAAAAAACTAAAAAATTAACTGAGACATCAATATTTTAAGTTCGTAATTGAGTAAAGAAACCATATTTTAAAAGTAATAAGAAAAAAAAATAGAGTTTTATTTAATTGTTCGAGATATGCAAAGAAAAATCTGAAAACGCATTTTGTTTCCCCCATGTTTAAACAAGATTGGATTTAGAAATTTGAAGAAAATTATTGGATATTTATAGTTTGATATAATATATATTTATTTACCTGTTTGTAATTAATTTTCAATAAGTTTTTGTCTGAGCTTTTACATATGTATAATGTCTTAGTATCCCACATTCTGAAGTCTGAAGTGAGAAAGATATACAGGATAGACAAAATAATCTAAAATGCACGAAATAAAATCGTATTTTTTGTTTTTATTATTTAGAGCACTTTGTTAGCCAAAATATGCTTTATTTTATTATTATTTTTTTTAATTTTTAATATGAATGCACATTATTAAAGTTGTCTTGTATAATTAAAATTTTTACTATATTTATAGAAATGCATGTTTTTGCTGCTAACTGCTGAACATAAGGACAAAAAGTTCAAAAGGTAAAGGTACAAAAACTTTATGTAGATTTTTATGCTGCTTTTATAATTTTTTCTTCTAATTTTTTGATCCTTCTAAATGATAAATAAAAAAATTGTCATTAATAAAAGCAGTTTTTAGTTTCTTTGACTAAAAATCGTGATTTACACAAACATCTGCCTGTACAACATGTTTTACAGCAACAGTGTAATTTTTTAAATAGTTCCTCAGGCCCTAACGTTTCATCCGAATTATTAGTTCTGAATTTTGTTGCCTTTTTCCATTTATATTGCGAAAGATCTACATTTTACTACCTGGCTAAATGCAGCATTGAACATACACACGCTGTGCATGCATTCATAATGCTCCATCGGTTGGTGGGAAGAGCATTATATACTTGTTGATTAATTTTTGAAGAAAATCATTTTGGTAGAATTGATTCTTCCTTAGGCCCTAATGTTTCATTGAATGAAACTGACCTGGCCGATATGATAGGTACTATCCTGGTAATACCATTTAAATGTAACTAGTTTTGTAACGTCGAATATAGTCTCATTCGCTTCTGGTAGGTTAAAAATCTCCACCAGCGTAATTAAAGTTTTTTTTGAATTTCCTGTACCTATTTTTATCATTTAGCAGCAAAAAAAAAATGAAATTCTGTTAAAATAGTAAACATTTTAATTATACAACACAACTATAAAAATATGCTGCATTCATATTTAATGAAATACAATGAAAAAGTGTAATTCGGCTGAGAAAATTCTCTAAACAATACAAGAAATATCAGTTTATCTCGAGCACTCTATCGGGTATTCTTTAAAATAAGTTTGGGCTCCAAAACTTTTACATGTATTACAATTATCTACAATGCATATTTTATATGCGAGAAGAAAAAATACAAAATACCTATTAAAAATCGTTTGCCATTTTTGCGTTTTACGATAAATGATAAAATTATAGAACAAATATTTTTATTAAAAAATGCACACCTTTTAAGCGAAAAATACAAATTTGATGCTAGAGCAATCAAGTTTAAAATAAAAATAATAATGTTTCACCCATTTTCGAGGCAAAACGAAAATTTAAAAATTTTAAACAAGTACAAATCGATCGGGAAAATCTTTTTTTTCGAAAAGATTGCCAGGACCAAATTAAAAAAATGCACCTTTTTTTTTTGGGAAATTCTAAAAAACAATAAAAAATGATGCTCTTTTATTTTTGCGCATGCTTTGATTTAGAATCCCAAAAGCTACCTTTTTAAATGTAGTCGAAATTTTCTTCATAAACCGGATTGATTAACTAATTCCACTTTTATTATAAATCCTCTTTTATTAAAATTTCTCTCAAATTTGGACATACAAAACTAATGGAATTTAAAATAAAATACATTTTCGCGAACAAATAACTTAAAAGATAAGTATCGAAATCAAATTTGGTATACATAATCTAAATATGAAAACACAGGATATGTTAAATATTTCTAAAATTCTGTCATACAAACCCTCTTAATTATTACTTTATTTCAAACACTTGTGGACGCAAGTGGTAAGAACGTCTATTTGCACCTGAATATATAGAACGTCTATTACGCTTAATTTAGTTAAACGATAGATAAAATTGAAAATATTGCACATCGGAATCGGGTCCGTCGCCTTCCTTCTTTTGTGTTTATAATAACAATTGTGTCAGAATTCGAAGTAAAAACAGGTATGCAACATAATAAAATCTATTTCCTTACAGTGATATCAGAGAAGTGAGACAAAATATTCTTTGATGAAACTTGGTTTGGGGCCGCTAGGCATATAAAACTAAAATTAAGCATTGGAAGTACCCAAGAGTTTTAAGTCGATCGAGTCGTAGAGTCTTTTGAAGATTGGTAAAAATGTCAGTTAATGGTTGAAAAGGCAATATAAAAACATAAGTATTATAGCGAATTTGTTCATACCGATATCTGTAAAGAACCAATATAATAACATCAAAAAAATTTATATGAAATAATGACTTTTTTTAACTCTAATACTATAAAACTAACATAATTATTATTTAAGGAATTATCAAATGGTAAAAATATAATTCGATTATGAAATTTCGATTACAAATTATATTTAAAATTAATAAATGAGTAAGTCCATCGTTAAACTACACGTGTAATTTTCACTTTTATTAAAATTTGATATGGCTCCCCTTCAAATTGTATCATTTACGGAATTGGAATCATTTGAATACCGCTTACTTTAATTTTGGGTTTACAGAAATGTATTTGGGTTCATTTGTTAAAAATGAAAATTTTAATAGGAAATATTTAAAAATTTAGTACAACAATTAATACAAATAAATCTTATTTGTATTTCTCTGTGTTTACCAAACAGCCTCAGACTATTTTTATTATATTTGAATTATTAAAAACTGAAAATGTATAAGCACTACCTTAAAGTGATTGGTACTATGATCGTTAAATTTTTCGGAACATCCAACATGTAAGCAATCCTTATGCAAACAAAGCCATAAATTTGGTCCAACACAATCGCAATCATTACACGACGTAACCTTAAACAACGATTGAACATAATATTCTGATTTATCTAAAATGCAACAATTTAATGCATTACCTGTGGCATTATGTGTAGTGGAATTTCATGAATATTATCCACATGATTACAACAATATTTCGAAGACATTTTTGTAGCCTATAATTCAAATAATGATTTAGTTGATTTAATATCGTATCTACAATTTTACACATATACAAATATTTTTAATACCTCATTTAATATTTATCTTTTTCTATTATTTGTGTGTATGTTTGTTTTTTGTTTTCAGTTATTTAACTTTCGCCATGACTCGGATTTCTTTACGTCATGTTTAGTCAGTTCAATGAAAACATAATTAATTTTATGTCATTTCATACCTTAATAACACTCGTTAAATATTTTACATTTGGGTATCAACATACATTTTATCATTTCATAATCATAGATTAGTTTACTTATGAATACTTGAGCTGTGTTTCGAAATACAGTATACTGACACAGTACTCGTAGCATTACTGTTATTGGAAAATCGTTTTTATATAGTGTCGCCAGCTATTGAACATTTATGCTAACGAAGGCCCTACTACCGGTATAATTAAGAAGTATTTAGAACGACCAATATCTAAACACAATAGACATTCAACTTGTAACAGTTGGGAGTGCTTCATTATAATGTGTTTAATATAAGTTATAATAACTAATCATATTTTGGCAATCAATAGCAAATAATCAGTTGAGTGTGTTACGATTAGTTATTATTTTTGCTACCACGGCGCTGAGCGCGAATATCCATACGCACACATTAAAAAAAATGTGTGCGTGTACTTATGTACACGCGTTAGAAGTTATACTTCTTCGGTGCCTGAAAAAAAAATTAACTTTCTAGTAATATTTCTAAATATAATACTTACAAAATTAACCTCTAATATTTGAAAACTCTCTCTAATATTTGAAAAGTTTTTCTACAGTTTTGGCAACTGACAAATTTATATAATAAATATATATAATTATTCAGAATTAATTATTAATAATATATTGTTTATTAATAAAATTATATATTTTACATCAACTGGCTTATTGAATTTAAAAATAATAACACGTTTTGTTAGATACTTTGCGTTCAGTATGAATATACTATGTACCATACTTATAGTACATACAGTTTATACAGTAAGTATTGTAGTATATTCAGTTTCCATATCTATAAGTTAGCTTAGTCATTTAAAGAAATATATATTATTAATTCTATTCTGTAGCCAACTTCATCATGTCGTTTTCATGGGATCGTGCTCGTGCAGTTCACAAATTCACTCTCATCCAAACGCGCCAAAAGAAGTACAACTTCCAAAAACAGAGTAAATCTCTTCTTTACTGCCAGCTTAGAAATCATATTTAATACTTATCAGCTATACTTTTATTGATCTCCATTAAATTTGCCCCAACACTCCCGGTGAAAAATTTTTTTAATTAAATCGTTTGAGAGAGTTTGAGATTTCAAGAAAATTGTATAAGAGTTAATAGTTTTACGGAAAAACGATTTCATTTTCTGGTATTAAGTTACGCATCAAATTTTTGTTATCTAGAATAATTGACTTGAGTGTTTACTTTTTGTTTTAATCGTTTAATTTCGAAAATCATTTGAAAGATTATATTTTTCACGATAAACAATTAAAATTTTTTTATGAATTTTTTATTTTCTCTGAAAAAATTGACCTGGAACGTTTAAAATTGTATCTAATCGTAAAGAATCGTTAGAGAAAGTTTGAGAGCTATGGAAAATTATTTAAGAAATTATATTTTTCAAAGAAAATACTTTCAATTTTTTGTGAAATTGGCCCTCATATGTTTTATTATTTTCTGAAAAAATTGCCTTAGACGTTTAATTTTGTAATTAATTGTCCATAAATCGTTAGAGATAGTTTCAGTGCCAATGAAAATGTTTTGAGAGTGAATTATAGTTTTTACGAAAAATTTAATTATGTGACTTTGGGAATATTATTTTAATGTTTGTTTAATAATAATCCCATATGATTATTTGCTAATTGTAAAATAAAAATTTCAAGCAATCATAATTTTAATATAAATAAATTTTCCAGACTGTCGTTTGTATAAATAGTTTAAGAATCATTAGAAACAGTTTGAGAGTGAAGAAAAATTATTATTAAAAAGATTTAATATTTTTCGCGTAAAAACGATTTCAAAACGATGTGAATTTAATAAGAATATTTTTGTCAAATGGAACAGAATTTTGGACATTTAATACTTTTAATCGTTTAAAAATAATTTAAAATAGTTTTGGAGAATAAATTTCTGAGATAAGAAGACCTTGTCGATTCTTGATCTGACCATATGTACTTTAAAATGAAAATTTTTTTTATCATTTAAGCTAAAAATAAAAAAACCACTCAACCCTCACTGAAACTGACTACTTAATGATTTATTAAAGTAGGTTTATTAAAAAATAAATTAATAAATTATTATCATTGTTATTAATGAACATTAAAGATTTTTGAACCGGACTCGGACTGACTACTAACTATATCATGATAAATTATGAAAATTATTAATATACAAATTTATTAATTAATTACAAAAATTTAACATCGAACAAATAATAAATTTGATCGAACATTTGCAATCAAACGACGAAAAAACGATTTAGCAAAAAATAGAAAAATTCTTCATATAATACCGTATAATTAGGTTCATGCAGCCCTCAAATTCATGGTCTTATATATATGTCTTGACAGCTAAAATGAAGAACTAACTTTTATTGATTGATCAAGGTCTGGAATTACATTACGCCAGTCCGGGGTCTAGTTTTATTGTTGTAACATTGATTCATGTCAATTTGCAACGTATAATTATTGTTTGTTTATCTTATTTTATAAAAATTAATTAAATTATAACAATATTAAAACAAAATTTTTTTTCATTGTACAAAGAACTTTTAAAAGAATGTTTATATTTGAAAACATAAAAAAACAGAGCTGTAAACTGACGTTATACTTTCAAGTATGTAGTCGCAGAAAAAATTTTTGTTTCTATATCAGTGAATTTATTAATTCAAATAAACATCTTTCATTTGAAAAAAGCGGCTCATATGATAATAAATAGCTTAAAAAAATTTTCAGAAACTTGTTTCCTCAAATGGCTTTAAAAATGTTACCATTTTTTTCAAATTTTCAAAAGTAGAAAAATCACTTTTTTCCCGTTTGATTAGAATAAAAAATTAAATTATCTAAAAAAAAGCATAAGTAACTTGAATCTTAATTCTGTAGTGTTTAAATATTTTATTTTATATGTTGTAGTTTTTTATTTAATTTAAATGAAACAACTTGAAATATTTTAATATTATTTTATTATACTAAATTATTTGTACATATGCCACGTGGTTTAACATGCACTGTTCGTCAGGGCGTCTAATATGAATGAATGCTTAAGAACGACTGTCCTGTTGTTCGTGCAAGTGCCATGTTATATGCATGGCTACATATGCACGACTGAACCTGTTTAGTTGCTGAACATGAAAATATGCGTTCGTGTGTCTTGCACGAAGTTTATCGATGTGTCGGCGAACTGGTCAACCAATGATATCACGTTTTAAAGTCGACGCTTTGGATCGTGGTGCCATCTGACCTTATATTTTTTTACTTCTCTTGATTATAAGGGCACGTTGCCGTAGCACGCAGTATATCATATATTAATACGTTAAAATAAGGAGACCATGTTGCCAGATGGTCATTGAATATGTAAAGAATTGTTAGAATCGAAAAAAAAAATATTTAAAATTTTTATTATCTTGGTTATAATTTTTATTATCTTGGCTAGCAATAGTTTCGCGGAAAGGAATTTATACATGCTTTAAATGGGAGGAGAGAGTCTATTTGTTATTATCTCGGGTTCTACTTCCTTTACCGAAACTCGATCCACAAAAATTTAATTTGTTATTTTACAATACAAGCATTTTTCTTCATATCTTAGGGCCCTTCACATTAACCCCTTCACTACTGGTGTACAATATATTGTACGTAAAAATTTAGCATACGTATAGTACCACTTTTAATGTAGAGTAGGAAAAAATTATTTCGCCTTAAATTTGGCAATGAACCACCATCCTTACTTACTAAAATTAAAAAAAAATTTTAAAATTAGTTTTTTTCTTTATTTTCTGTAATGTACAATATGTTGTACATTGGTAGCTTAGTGTAGTAACTAATTACATTTTTTGGTATATTTTACCCAAGTTAGGACCTTGATTGACCTACTACATATTTCTTTTTTTTAAATGAAAAATATAAACAGTTTTTTTCCCTGGTAATACACAAATGTATTTTACATTTAACACATTGGAAAAATGTTCTACCTGAGCAGTTTTCCGACTTGCACCTGGTGGGTTGATTTTTTCCATCATGTTTAGGAAGATGATCAATCGTATATGTGCGCACCTCATCGACGGGCCGATGTTGAATGTTTAGGAGATCCTAAATCAATATCTGGACTTTCAGAACGGGACCTGTTGGATGCCTGCGAAGCTGGTCTACCCGCTTTACGACCAAGAGGTGCATCGAATTTTACTAGACATTCAGCCACTCTCATTTTAAAATGAAGTAGGTCTAATATTTCTTTTTGGGGAACTTTTAATTGTATTGCGTATGTGCGATATTCGATCCAAGAATTTACAATGGCTAAGTCCACCGCATGAAAAATCATTCGTAGTGTCCATTTACGAGATTTGAAATAAATTCTATATAAGCTGATGAAGTGATCCATGAGATCCACTCCACCCATCCCATTGTTGTATTTTTTCACTATTTCAGGTCTATTAACGTCAATTTATTTTTTATTTTTTGCATCCACTCTTTTTATTTTATCTTCTTCACGAATACCAGTGAATGTCGAAGCAAGTATGACACTTCGGATGTCCTTCCATCTTACCAGTACAACATCTTCATCATTGTTGACCAATTCTTAGGAATTTCCTCTATGTTCATTTTTCATAATATTGAAAGGTGGATTTTGGAATCGAATGGTGAATTTGCCAACTTATGTTTTTTTCTTTGACTTTTTAGAACATGTCGGAACATTGGGATTTATATTTTCTGTCATAACGTCTTCATTATCACTTTGAACAAAATCATTTTCCTTTTCTCGTTGATTGTTTCTGATCCTATCATCTCTTACCCTAACTAAATTATTACCAGAGAGTAATTCTGGATCGTTAAGCCAAGTCCAAATCATTAATTTCGTCATTATCTTCTTAGTCTTCGAAGAATTCTATGTCTGAAATATCTCCCGATTCTAAAATATCTAATATCTCACGAGCATTTAATGATTCTGTGTCCATATTTGAATTCAAACTAATAAAAATAAAACCATTAATCCTAGCTACTGATTAACAATGTAAAATATATTGTACAACGAAATTACAGTTAAAAATTTTGCAATACTAAATTGTAATTATAACTTATCTGCTACTTTTATTAAAGATTAAAGCCTCATTTATCAATTTTTACTAATAAATTTCAAAATTTTCTCGAGAATCGTAAAAAATAATGCCTACAACGAAACTTGTTTAGCAAACACCATTTACATACTGCATTTAACAAGTTCCAAACGGTAAAAAAACTGTATTTATGAATACAAATGTAAAAAAATTGATTTTATTCCAGTTCGTAAATAATTAAATTAACTGTTTAATATATTTACCACAAGTTAAGAAATGAAATTATTTTTCATCATCATAAAGTTGATGTACAATATATTGTACAAATATAGTCAATGAGTGTCAATTTTTTGAATTAATTAAGTACTGAAGAGGTTAACAATTGTAAGGATTTGAATTATGTTTGCAAACATATAAATCAATATATAACAATCCAACTTTAAAGAGAATTTGACATAAAAAACATTTCACGACTGAAAATGGTCATATGACAAAGTTTTTATCGAAAAAAATTTATAATAAAACAAAATATAGATTTCAAAATAACTCATCGTCATGATCTTTAATTTTGATAAATAAAACAGATGTTGCCAAACAAGTATGTTAGACATTTAAGAAAAAATATAATTTTCATTATACAAAATATTGAATCAATGAAAATGAGATGAATGTGGTTGTTTTCCTTTTGTAAATTTTTCGAAATTTTTCTTACATATAGAATGCTAAAATTCATTTTCTATCTTTATTTTTGTTTTTAATTCTATGCCGACTATCGTAGGAAACATAACTCCAAGTTGATAAACATAGGGAATGTGATATCAGTATTTGAAAGTAGGAGATTAGGATATCGAAGTTGCAGTCTTTTAATTCAGAATCAATCAATTTTTTGCGATGTTAACTCCAATTTTAGAAAGCTTACAACTGTATCCTCTGAAATCTTTTATTTCACATCCAATTCTATTATTTGCTATCTTCGACTTATGTTTCAATTCAGGAATTTCTTTTTTAAATTTTACAAATCCCTAATCTATTAAATATAATATTAGAGTCAATTTTTATAGAAATTTAAAAAAAGAAAACTTCAACAATTGTATGTACACATGGGAAAGGACCAAACTGAAACTAGTGGTGAGATGTTAACCAAAATTGAATTTCCAAACTGGTGTTTCTAACCATCTAATGATCATATTAGTTTATTAGAAATTGAGACTAAAAATTTGAAAAACATTGAATTAAATAAAATGTACGTACTACAACAGTAAAATTTTTATTCAAATTAAATCATTAATACATAAGAAAACCATGAATTTTTTTATATTTTCAACTGACGTTCAATATCTTTAACTAGATTTTCAGGAACAAAATTAACTTCCCTAAAAAAAAAAAAAAAACTGTATTTAATTATTATGATCATTTCGGCGACGAAAATTGTAATCTTTTCCAGTTTTATTATTTGATAAAGGCTAAGGAAAATTATTTCAAAAATTAATTGTATTAATTCTTTAAATTTCTAATTTTTATAACTTAAAAAAAATAAAAACTGCCCAGAAAATTAATCTCACATTCGACCTTAACGTTGAGGCATCAATCACATAAAAAAGACGCTCATTGATGTAGACACTTGTAAATTCATGTTGTAAGAAAAATAAATTAAATTATAAACAATAGAAATTAATAAATAAAATATAAAACATAGAAAATTGAAAAAATTTTGTTGAACCTGAAAAGCAAAAATTAGCAACTAAAGTAACATCTCAACAAAATTTTTACCACCTCCTACTGAGTATAAAGGGATATAAGATATAAGTCTTTGGAAAATAAATTCTGTTCAATCAATTTTAACCATTGAAATACATGTTATATAATATGATGCTTACGTAAAAATTCCGCGGTCTCGATGGACGCTTTTTTCTTAGATATCTTGAGATGCGAACACAAGATTTTCTATAAGACTTTTGAACTAACTCTTAGAATGCCAAAACTGAGCTAGTTATTTTTAATTTCGAAATTTATATTTTTTTATTCGAAATATTATGTAGAATAAATGGATGCCCTGGTGAAAATAATATTTCTGCAAAAATATGTAAAAGTGTTTAAAAAACTTATAAACACTTGTGGAATCATTTAAAGTGTTTATTTCACTGTGAAATTTTGTCAAAGTATTTAGAGCCAGCGCAGACCGTAAGATTTTCCGATCAGAAAATCTGATGATCAACGCACAACATCGGACAGTCCTATAAGAAATTCTTATCAGAAAATCTGATGTTATTTCAGGCAAAAATTTTAAGCAAGCACATACCATCGGATATCATCGGATACGTACAACGAACCAATGAACTTTCAAATATTTTAAATTCATTAATTACTTTTTTTAACAGATGGCCTACAGACAACGACGTAAGATATTCTTATAAGAATTCTGATGCTAGGCGCACACAATAGATTTTCTGTTTCTTTCATACATGTTATTTAGTTACATAAGGTTTTCTGATTAGAAAATCTATGGCGTGCACCCGTTCTTAAAAGTATTTTACAGTCTGGTTTATTTGACCAATGTGAAACACTTTAGCAGAGTTTTAAAGACTTTCACAAAATTAGTTCATAAATCTTGTAAATACTTTTTCATATTTTTGAAGAATTAAAAAAATGTTTTTTTTTTTTTATTTACTATTAAATGTATGGTTTAACTGTGATCAACTATTATATGTTGAGAGACACATTCGATAACAATGCATGTACCCTCAGAGGAAAGAATGTCTCGTGCCAAGCTAGATGGGTCTTGATTACATTCTATATTGGTAATCAAATTTGTAACGTTTAATTCCGTGCGGAGTATCTAACGTTGTTGTTTAAACAGAAAATTAATAAATTCATTTTTATATCATATAATCTGCGATAGTGACATACACTATATTTTTGGGAAATGAGTACGCGTTACTTACTGTTGGTTAAAATGTTAATGTATTACATTATCTAAAAGGTTAATTACAATTATAAGCTCCGTCTCTAACCACACAGATACAAACGATTTATTTCCTTTTGACTAATTGCACTTAATCAACTTCCCACTTTCCCTGTCTATTAATCTGTTTTTGATGATATATCGGAAAATATAACATTAAAACAAGATCAACGGGGACTGTGCTTCTCTAATTTTGAACTCATACCGATATCATTAGTGTCTGATAAATAGTGACAATTCACTATAAATATAGTTCGCTTTCAAAACTATATAGTAAATTTTACTAAACTAGCCAGAAAACTGAATATTAATGATCATTAATCGATAATTCTTTAAGTATTATGCATTAAAATTGGATGTCTAGATTCTTTTAGATATCCTAGGCTACTCGGACATAGTATATCTAGAGTCTTGGAAATTCATTCGTATCTTCGTCAATCATAATTATATTTTATTATAAATAAAAATAATAGATTGATAGTTAATTTCCATTATTTATCAAACACTAATGGTATGTGTGCAAAATGAGAGAAGCACGACAGTCCTCGTTGAACTTGTTTTTTATGTTATATTTATATATCAAAAAAAAATAGAAACGGAGCTTATAATTGTAATTAACATTTTCGATAATGTAACACACTAACATTTTAACCAACAGTAAGTAACGCGTACTCATTTCCCAAAAATAGTGTATGTCCTCCCTGGTGGAAATATCTTGAAAATAACTCTTAAAAAGTCTAAAAAACTCTTATGAAATTCTGATGAAGTCTTATTAACTCTAAACAACTCTTTGAGAAAAGTCCCAATTTTCTGAGAATATAAGACTTATTAAGAATTTTGAAAAGTTATTCTCACTTGTCGAAACTTATTTTGACTTACTAATTTCTAATAAAAATTTTGAAATTTTTTCCACCAGGACTATCGCTGATTATATGATATAAAAATAAATTTTTTAATTTTCTGTTTAATCAACAACGCTACTATTTTATTTACCTATTTACCAAAAAATGTCAGCAAAACTCAGCCAAAGTGTTTCACATTGTTCTAATAAGCCAAACTGTAAAATACTTTTAAATACTTACATAGAATTTCACAGAGAAATAAACAATTTTAAATTCTTTCAATGATTTCACAAGTGTTTATATTTCCACCAGGGTGTATATTAAATTTAATCTTAAGTTAGTAACGCAGGAAAATATTGAAAGTACAAATAAAAATTGAATATGGATATTCATAGAATTACCAAATTAGTCTATTTTCGTCTGTCTATAACCCGTATGTCATCCACCAAGATAACTCAAAAATGAAAAGAGATAGCGAGTCAAAAAAATTATTTTGATCTAAACACTACTTCAAGTTTACGAAGGAGCAAAATCGGTGAGTTGAGTCCCATGGACCCAATTTTCATTTAAATCATAAGTTATAAATAAAAGTTTTAATAACAAAAATTTTTGTTTCTTAAAAATATCCAACTTATGTTTGAAACATTTTTTCATAAACTGCATTTATATTCGCCACAATTTAAGCTCAATTTCTGCAACCACATACGTGATTATAATTATATATTATTATATAACTAGTTTATTAGTTTTATAATTATTAATGAGAACTCTAGGATTTTTCGAATAAAAATCGAAATTTAGTTTATTAGTATTATTTTATATTTTAGTATTACTAGCAGACTTGGTCACGTGTTACTGTGACAATGTTGAGTCCCCAGTATTTGTTTTGAGATACCCGGTACTTATTGTGCAAACCTGTGTTTGGTGTAGGAAACCCATGACTCGAATTTTTTATATATACATCCGGTATTTGGAGTGGAGCACCTGGCACCTCGACCGCTTGACTCCTGAGTCGGCCTTTGGTCTTGGTTTCGCATCACAGTAATAGGCTACTTTTTATTATATTATCCCTTAAATTTATTCGTTACATATAAAAATAAATGCAAAAATACATGATTCCTCTTTATTCAGTTGGAACTGCGTTCCCGTGGGAATAAAGGGATAAAAAGTAGCCTATGTTACCCGGGAATAGTGTAACTTCATAACGGTGAAAAGGTTTCAAATCGGTCCAGTAGTTTTTAACTTTATTCGTTATATACAAAAATACAAATATTTCCTTTTTATATTATTAAGTATCGATATATATATATATATATTGAATGTATTTTATAACTCGAAAATTGATACTCAACGATATGTCGGATATATAAACAATTAACGATGTTAGTTGTTATTTTTACTTGTTTTAATGTTAATAGTATAAGTGTTATGAAATAAGAATTAATTATATAAAGTGTTTACCTCAATGTATTCACTTTATCTTTAATATAACTTTGAAGTTGTTGTTCCTTTCTTTCTTGCTCGATCTTTTGAGCCATACCATCTTCAAAGTTATGCCTTTTTTCTTCAATACGCTCTTTTTCCTTTTCGTTAATTTGCCGTAATAAATCTTTTCGGTAGTTCTCATTCGCTTCATTACGTTTTTGTTTTGCCTGTAATTCCCTTTCTTGCCATTGTTTGTTGACATTTATATTTTTAAAATATTCAATTTTATCACGTTCCATATCCAATGCTTGCATTCTTTTCAAATCCATTATTTGATTATTACGATCGGTTTTTAATTTTTCTGCGTTTTCTGTACGTTTTCGTGCTGCTTCTTTTTCATTTGCTCTCCATTTACGTTCAACTTCTTCTTGAATACGCAGTGCACGCATTTCATCACCTGTTTCTTGTAAATTTAATGCACGTTCTTGTATTTCGTATAATCGATCTCGAGCTTTATTTTTAGTTTCACGAATTAGTCGTTGTTCTTCGGCAATAGCTGCCTCCCGTTCTGCTTTTTTACGTAAAAATTCACGAATGCGTAAATCTTCAATTCTTTCCTCCTCTTTTTTTATCAAATGGTATTCATTTACTTTTTTATTGATTTTATTTGTTTCTTCGTGTATACGTCGTGCTTCTTCTAGTTTTTGTTTCTGTTTTTCATCGGCTTCACGTTGCATTTGTAATAATATACGATTTTGCATACGCGCTTCCTCTTCTTTTCGTTCCATTTGAAATAATTGCTGAACTTCATGTTCTTTAATTTGTTGTAAAACGCCTTGTACATATTTAAATTGTTTTAATTTTTCTTGTTCGCGTTGTTTCATTTCAGCTTCATGCTCTTCAGCTATTTTTTGTTCTTGAATCTGTTGTAACCGTTTTTCTTCATTTATAATTTCTTGTTTTATTAACTCTTTTTCAGCAATCTGTAGTTTACGTTATGTAATCAAAAAAATTTATCAAATAACTAATGTATACAGACGGTTGTTCGAATATCTTTTGTTAATAGGAAAGTAATGTTATTATCATCGTGTTTCGAAACATGCCATTCAATATATTTAACATTCCTAATATTAGAATAATAGCTCGTGGGAGATTTGCATAGAAATCATATATCAATGACGATTTGAGTTGAAGTTCTTTCTATATGACTGTAATTTTGTTCAGTAATGAATAGTAGTATGGGAAATACAGAAGCCACGTTTCGTCAGGAATCAAATCTGCACGTCATCAGCTTTTAAGCATTTGAAAGTGATGAGAGTTAGAAAAACAAAAACAAAAAAAAATTTGTAGAGCATACAATTTCACGGTTCTTATTTGTCTTCTTTATTGTTTGTTGATAATTATTTGATTTGTTATAAGAAATTTAAATTTTTATATAAATTTTTTTCGAAATATAATTTACTTTTTCAAATTTTTTTTATTTTATTGGATTGTTGATCGTTTGTTGATGATTGTTGATGCAATTTTATTGTTTCTTGATAATTATTTTATTTTTTATAATCTAAAGCAAATTATATTTTGAAAACAATTGATATGAAAATTTTATTCGCCAACTTCACACACAACATTTAAATTGTTAATAACGAATTAATTAACTATCACGGGCAATAAAATTGCACCAAGAAACGATCAACAATCCATAAAAATAAGAAAATAGAAAAGAAAATTCCGTTCGCAAATTTCACAGAGCCTATAGAACCCTTTTGTTGTGACTGACAACGCTTTACAGAACGTATAGAAGTATACCACAAATGTTTTTAAATTATATTGCACAGGTGATTTTTAAATCAAAATTGGATAATGCGGTGATTAGTAAAAAACAAATTTGATTTGAAAAAAAAAAAACAGATATATTAAATTAAATAAAAATATTTGAAAAATATCACATTTTATATTCATATTAATTTGTCAAAATATTATTTATTATCTCAATTATAGAAAATATAGTGGAACAGTATTTATTGATTATTCTCAGCTATTAAAAAACAAAATCGATAGAAAAAGGATATAAATTGAAATGAATCAATAAAAATATCATAAAAAAGTTCAATTAAATTAACTTCTATATTACAGTATAATAAATTATAGGATGCACTAGTAAAATATTATAATTCAATTTTTTATGAGTACATTAGTTTGATAGCCTAGTCGGGAAGAATATCTGCAAAAAATCGATCGTTAGTCAGAAAACTATGGAAGATAGCACATTCGACGCGAAATAAAGTTCTGAAAAAGACTTTTTTTTTAAATTTTATTCAAAGAAAAATTGCAATTATTATAAGCAAGAAATTGGACAATAAAATTGTCTCAAATTGTTTTTCATAAATTGATACCAAAATTGATTTCACTCTCGGAAATCAAGCTCTATAATTAATAATACTAATCAACCGTTAAAAACGGGGTTCCGTGCCACAGTTTTGATTTGAGCGCGTTACCGCTAGTAAGAATAAAATCCAAAAAATTTATTTTTGAGTATAAAAATCAATTGAAAAATTTAACATATTATAGTAATTTTTAATTAATATATATTATAATTAAATGATAGATTACTGTCATGTACAAAGTAGGTATTTATTAAAGAGAATCCGATCAGAGTGGAAACTATGCGTATGTTGTGCTATCTCTTGACTCGGAATGATGTTTATTAATGTTTCAAAATATCATACTATAATGTAAATAATTAACCCAATAATGTGAATAATTTCGATAAAATTATAAAATTTTAGTTTTCATCAGATCTCGACGTTTTGAGGTTACAGGAAGCTTCTCCGAGTTCAAAAACATTGTAATGTTAAATTTTAAGTGCTTTGGTATGGAATTAGCGGGAAGTTGCAGGAATGGCCTTTCGGGTCAACTTCCAAATTAATTGATCTGCTTTTGTAAAAATAAGTAATAATATGGTACTGTTTGTGTTATTTTTAAAGGTTTTTTTTAATGTTTAGGTTTTTTTAAAGTTATTTACTCATATATGCGTATACATACATACTGTTAAATTAGTATATTGTTTCACATATAAATTTTAGTTACAATATCTTAATAACTAAATGGTGAATAATTATTTACAGTGGACCCCCGATAATCCGACCTCTGGCTAATCCGACACTCCCTGTAATCCGACATGTAGAATTATAAATATAACATGTAGAATCATATAATTGGATCTGTAATTTGTCGGTTCGTAAAAATTCCGGACTATAGTGGGTCTTATAATCCGACAAATTCGCTAATCCGACACTGCCCTGCAAACTGTTTGTCGGATTACCGGGGGACCATTGTATTTATAATTTTTTTTTTCTTCTCGCTAATAAAATCGAAGAATTTCGAAAATCGGGAAGTTATTGGTTTTAACCAGTTATGAAAAAATCGGGTTTTCATCAGATCTCGACGTTTAGAGGTTTTTTTTTTATTCAAAAATAATATAGTTTTTTTATTATAATCGCGAACATTATTTAAAACGCATTTCTCGCAATGTAAATAATCCGTACTTTCATTATATAACTCGAATTTAAGACGGTCAATCGACTTAAATTATGAAAGTGTATAATATTCATTAATTTCATATAATATTTTTGACTGATTGCAAATTTGAAGTAACAAATGGATGTAATGGATACTTTATTTCATATATCTCTTTTCAGTTCTAACTTATAAACAAAAGTTTAAGGCCGTATTTTTTTCATTTTTGACTAATAGTCGATTTTTCGTAAATAATTGATTTATAAAATATACTATAAGTATTAAATAAGATAAAATAATCATAAAAATAAATACCTGAGCATCTCGAATGGCTTGACATTTTGTTGCTAAAATTAAACTGTTCGCCAGTTGTACTTCTAATTCATTTTCTCGCTGTAATTCAACAGCTCGTTTTAATAAATGTGTTGTTCGTTTATGTTCTGCTAATTCAATTTCATTTAGGTGTTTACTCGTTTTCTTAGTATGATTGATATTTGATCGTAATATCTCCTTACGCATTTCACATTCTCTTGACAATTTTGAACGTTGTTCTGTAGCTGCGTCTAACATTGCAATTCGATCTTTCGTTGTTAAAACCTATGCATAATTTTTACATTTAGAGTTAGTGGGCAATTTGAGTGACGATCTTTCTGTATGGCTGTATTTTTTTATTGAAATATAGTATTCAAATACGGAATTTGTTCTCTGCGCATCTGTTTAAACTCCGTTCTAATAGGAATCTTCAAATAGGAATCATTTAAATCATGAGTTAGAAATAAAAAGTATCAAATAAAAATGATAGAGTATACAATTTTACATCAAAAAGTGTAAAACAAATAAAACACATATACAATGTTTACTTCAACGTACAATTCAAATAGATTAATCACTGGGTACTACATTTGTTTACAGCTACAAATACCCCTCATGTCAATTCTCTTTAACCGTTTTATAATCCCATTAACATGCAATTATTCACAACAACAATGTTGTAGTGACACCTTCACTATCCAAAATGGCACACACACACACACACACACACACACATGTATATATATATATATATATATATATATATATATATATATATATATATATATATATATATATATATATATATATATATATATATATATATACATACATATATATATATATATATATATATGTATGTATATATATATATTTAAGGTGTGGGAAATAAATATATGTGTGAAAACTTCTAGATGCTCTGGCATGAGGCTCCGTTATTTTTATAATAGCCAAAAAAGACAAAAAATAGTTTTATATAAAATTTTATGCGCTACAATTTGTATTTGAGACTTTTTTTTCTAACTCTTACCCTTTTAACTCACCGGCCAGTAGTTTCCGTACTTTTGCGTGCTATTGTTTCATCACTCTAAACAAGTAAAGCTTTACCGATAAATGGTAGTAACTTATATATTGTATATTGGAAGTAAAATGTCGATTTAGAATATATAGTTATAATGAATCAATTATATACTGCACCTACCTAAAGTTCCCAAATGTTTCGAAGAACAGCTGTAGGTATAATATAGATATTTTATAGGGAAAATCTTTTTTATTTATAGTTTTATTATATCTCTAATGATTTGAATCCTCTTCTAAATAAGATTTACGATGCGAAATTATAAAGAAACATTCGTGTACACACTTATAGTTTGTATATATCCCCGAAATCATTAAATTTATTAAAAAAGAAATATAAAAAACAATTTCTATTGAAAAGATTTGATTCAAATTTGTATGTCTACTAATATATTTACAAAAAATTGTATAATTATTAAATATAACTTGTAAATCTCTTTGTTTTTTAAGAATCTCTCACTATACTCCTGTTTTCCAAATGGTTTCCATTTTAATGTTTACTACATAAAGAATACTTCTAAAATTTTAGTTTCTGTTTACTGTAATGTATTTATATGACTATCAGCTCCAGTAGATCTCACTCACGGTAACTCCCCATTTTCATTAGGAAAAAAAATCATTAGGAAATAAACAGCTTTTATCGTAATTGGTTGCGCATCAATATATATATACTAAACACTGACTGCATCATACCGTTACTAACAAGAATAATAATTTTGTTATTACGAAGCTCCTGATGGCTCAACGAGGATCAAAAAATATTCAGTACATTAATTAAACGTAATTTCATAAAAATCGAAAACGCGTTCGAAAGTTACAGCGGAACATACATCTAGATACAGACGACCGAAATGCAAAATTATCTAGTTTTACCATATATTTCACTTCGTTCGGTTAATGAGAATAGGTGAGAAAAATTTCGCTCGAACTACTTTGGACAGTTTAGAATCCAGATAAACGAAGATAAGACTATACTATGCGTAGGGATGTGCGATACTCATGATGAGTATCGATATTTTCGAGTATCAATGAGTATCAACCAAGTTTATAGTATCGATACCACAAAATATCGGCTGATACAGTACCGATACCAAAAATATCGATCCTTTTTTGTGCGCAGGTGTGGTTTAAAAAGCGCTTAATTTAAATATTCACAATGACATAATACAATAATCAAATAAATATTCACAATGCCATAATACAATAATCAAATAAATATTTAGTAGTTAATATAAAAAACAAACTTAATTAACGAAACATTATCAATAAAAAAACAATAAAAACTATTGTATTTTATTTATGACAAAAATATTCGACAAAATTATTAAATATTAATCTTAAGCTTTTTGATCACATGAAATTAAATATTTTATATTAATAATAATATTTATTCCACAAGCATTTTTATAAATAGTAAATTTTTGAAAAATAAAATATATATAAATTTAAATCAGTTCCAAAGAATTTATTTAAAATACCACTAGATGGCAGTATCGCTTGATGTTATTGTTATAATGTCTATGTACACAAAAACACATATATATTTTATAGATACCTATAAATACATAAAATTGTTTTATAATCGAAATTAAAATTATTTATAGAGATAGTAAAATCATATTTTGAAAACTTTTTTAGAGAAAATTAAGTATAAAAAAATGTGTTTTAGTATTGGATCGATATTACTATTTTGATATCGATACGAAGCATTTCAAATTTCCCATTTATAAAAGACAAATGGTAGTCTGTGAAAATATCTATTCAGATCTAATAAACTAATTAACTAATTTTACCTTACAACTTAAAAATTAATTCAACTAACTGTATTTATGATCTTACGTGACTCGCTTCTATTAATCGGTTCATTTCTGTTGCTGATAATATTTCCGGTAAATCAACTGGTTTCCTATCAGGTACAATAACTTCACGTATCGCATCATTTGTAACAATTTTCAAAACAGTCTTTCCTTCAGTTAATTTGATTGGTTCTCTGTGTATATTTTTTCCACCTAAATTTTGATCGCATTCTGTTGGTCTGCAATTAATACAAAAAAGTAGCTATGAGCCTAGAATATTATTAAAGTTAATTTATCTATACTTATGTAATGTATAAACACCAGGTACAATTGGTTTATTTCTTCTTTGATTTTTTCGAACAAAACTTTTCATTTTTTGGTTAATAAATACAATTTGTGAACACAATACTATAATAAAATTAATAAATATAACATGTAGAAAGACATTGATAAAACAAATATTAGGATTACTTATTTATGTATCTTAGCAACTAATCTTCAATTAAATTGTGTACATCGATTATTATTATAATAAATATAATCTGCGGTTGTGCGTTTATACGATATAGTCTATCATTATGTATTAATTTGACCATTATGGCTACAGGATCCTTTTTTATTAAAAAATAGTCTAAAAAATTCACATTAACATTAATTGGTTAGGTTTAATTTTGCTTAAAATTCCGCAATTAAAATTTCCATTGTTATAAAAGATATTACCACGTCAAAATTTGAATATCGACTCGAAAAAATAGGTCACAAATGATTATATTGTAATATAGTTATAAGCTTAATTTTCTCAAAATTCAATGATTGAAATTTTTCGAGTCCGTTGGAAAAATCCTAACACGCGAAAGCATATGAATAATATTGATTCGAAAGATAGTCCAAATAATTGGTGAAGAATTGATCATAATTGGATAGTATATTTCGGAAATTGATGAGGTCATATTTTGAAATAAAATTTGGCATGGAAAATCTGCTGAATAATTGGCATGATAAACGTTTTAAGTTTAAATAATTTTTCTTTAATTGGTCGGGATTTATTCCCCCAAAACTACCAATAAAAAACTTTTTCCGTTAACATATTATTTTTTGGCAAAGCAAGGAAAATTACAATAGTGCGAGGCAATTTGATGTGGGTTAGGTAGATTGCGCATGGCCTTCTGGTAGCGTAAAAAGATGGAAATAAAAACTATCAAATCAGAGTTATGAGCGCCTAAAGATGATTTCCATCTACCTTCTTGCAAAACGAAATGTTATATTCAATCACTATGGAGTTATGACGTTAGTCATATCATATCTTCTCCTTTGTTTAATCACCCTCTTTGCTACTTTTGAGCGTTCATATTTTGCTTACTTTTAAAAAATAACTTTAGTTATACCTTCGTGAAG
>JAEMTY010000248.1:0-25000 GCA_020423425.1 Chrysopa pallens
GGCATTCATTAGGCATAGTTTCAGTCGCTTTAAGCGCTGATGGAACACGTAAGAAAACTTATTATTACTTTAATCATTTATTATACAGAGCGAATTTTATGCAGTATTTATGCATAGATTATATTAAAATAAATTATTTTTGTTGTGTTGATTTTTTTGTTGTTGCATAGTTTTATACTCAATATATATAGAATGTGGTAGAGTATATTATTTTTACTCTAAAGTTTGTTATGCTACCAAATACTAAAGAATACTAACAAAATTTTGCTATAGGAGTTCGGATATCACCTAATTAGTTTATTTCTGTCTGTCCTTCATCAATATAACTCAAAGGTGAATAGAGATAACGAGCTAAAAATTTGGTTGCGTAATCTAGACCAAAATATAGAGTTGCGTTAATGAGCAAAATGGAGCCACTGGGTTCCACGGATCCATGACATATCTTAAACTAGAATAAATAGAAGAAAACTTCGAATACAAAAAAGTTGGTTTTTGTTTGAAACATTTCATAAACTGTTATGATTCGCGACAATTTCACCTCAAATTTAGAAAATAAACAGATATAATAATTATAATACTAAAATATAATAATACATAATACAATAATTATCTTATTATTATGTATGTGTTTATATGATTAAAAATAGTTCAAACATTGATACGCGACCAAATGTCCAGTATCCAAACAATTAACACTATTATTTGTTGTCTTCACCTGTTTTATAATGAATTATATTTGTATGCATGGCAGTTGATACACATAAAGACATTGCACATATTTACATTAAATAAAATCCCGACAAACTTGATTGAAATATTCATTATTTAAATTGTCAAAAAATTAATTATTGTGGGTCGTGGATCGTTTCGGATATACTTAGAAAAATATATGTAAAATAATATTATCAATTACTTGTAATGATATGTATGAAAAGTACCTGAAATGTAAATATTGTCAATATACTTTTCTCATCTTTGTTTTGTACTTACAAAAAAGGGAGGAAAAACTTCTTCAGAATTCATAATGATATCGAAATATTATAAGAGATCATATAAAATACATTTGTATTTAAAGTAGAAATTTAGAGTAAAAACTGTTGTTACACACTTATTTTTTAAACCAGATATTTATGAGATTGGTCTAAAAATCAAATTTTTACCAATGCCTAGATCTAATCCAGATAATATATACCAACCAATAGGACGAATTTGGTATTTTAATTCAAATGAAATAGTATCTGAAGCTGGTCTACTATTGCTTAAAATTCGCTCTTAAATTTTTAATTATTGGATTTATAAATATTGAAAAAAATTTTGTTTAATAGGTTGTGCATCTAGTTCATTAGATTCTAGTTTACGAATATGGGATATACAATCCGGAGAAAAATTATCAAATATTGAAGTGGGCCCGGTTGATTTATGGACAGTCGCTTTTAGTCCTGATGGCAAATATGTAATATCAGGTTCACATGCTGGAAAAATTTCTCTGTATGGGGTAGAATCAGCAAAACAAGAACATACTTTCGATACAAGAGGCAAATTTATTTTAAGTATTGCTTATGTAAGTTTTTCTTGAATATAGTTTAATTAAAATTTTTACGTACAGTAAAATTTTCATATTGGCAAAGATATACAAAATTTTCATTTAGTGTGATTAGAAAATTTACTATTCACTTTCCAAAAAATTCGATATAAAGGAAAATATTTGGCGTTGGTTGTGTTTCAAACTTTTTGTCTGCTTTTTACGTCCGATATGTATGAAATATATGATGGTGTATTAATGTTAATTTTGTAACGATAAAAATATTGAAGTAACTAACAAAATTTTGGTATGGGTGTTGATAGAATTCAATTAGTCAATTTTTGTATGTATATCCGTCTTTCATTAAGATAACTCAAATACGAAAAGAGATAGAGGGCTGAAATTTTTGGGTGTATTCTAGATTTAAAAAGTGAATGGGCAAAATCCGGCTATTGGGCTCCATTGATTCATGACTATAAGATAACACTACTAGAAGAAAAGTTTAAACAAAAAAAGTCTGTATATTTTTTGATTATAGTGAATATGTGTTTATGTTTCCAATGTATTTTTTTAATATTATTTAAAAATATGCGATATTATCTTTGATTTTCAACTATATGTCGAATATTTTAATAAATTTAAAATTATTTTAGAGTCCCGACGGAAAATATATCGCCAGTGGAGCAATTGATGGTATTATAAGCATTTTTGATATGACCTCTAATAAATTAGTTCAGACGTTAGAAGGTCATGCTATGCCAATTCGTACATTATGCTTTTCACCAGATTCTCAATTATTATTGACTGGATCTGATGACGGGCATATGAAGTTATACGACGTGTAAGTGTATCTACCATAATTTCGTTAAATAACCAAATTACATACGAATAAAACACATCTTCTCTTTTTTTCAGGCAACATGCAAACGTTGCCGGAACACTATCAGGCCATGCATCATGGGTATTGAGTGTCGATTTTTCACCAGATGGTACTCATTTTGTATCAAGTAGCTCGGATAAATCAGTTAAAGTATGGGAATTATCCACAAAACAGTGTGTTCATACATTTAACGAACATAGTGATCAAGTGTGGGGCGTTAAATATAATCCGGATAGTAATAAAATAATGTCAGTTTCTGAAGATAGAAATATCAATATTTATGATTGTCCGAAATGATTCATTTAATTAATGTAATACAACTTATTAATAAATTTTACAAAAAAGAGTCTTAAATTTTTTATTTTTCGTAACACTTCCATTGTGTTAAAAAAGCGTATTGTAATTTAATTCATAAAAAGTGAGTTTAAGTTCGTGAATGAACAAAATAGATTCATTGGATCCTTCATCCAACATTTTAAACTATAAAAGATATCAGAAAAGTTCAAATACAAAAATGTTTATTTTTTTAAAAATAACTTTTGTTTGAAACATTTTTTCGTAAAATGTGTTAGTTCTCCACAATTTTAGCTCAAATTTGGCTAATAAATACATATTGGTAATAACAATACATATTATTATACATGTATACACACATAACTGAATAGACTGGATATATTTTATGAAAGCTAATTAAAAATTGACCAAACAATGAAATTCAATCATATGTCGAGTATCTAACCAATTAACTCTGTTATCTTCACTTGTTTAAAATTACTATCAAAATAATAGATCAATTAGAACCGATTAACTAACAAATTTAGTTGATTGTAAGTAATATGAAATGGGATAGAATTATAACAAATAATAAATTATTTCTAATTATTAGAATTAAAAATTTTATTTTCTAAAATATTACAAAATTATTGACAAGTTTAAATTATTACGAACGAGTTGTACGTTCTTAACATAATATACAATTTGTTTCCTATTTAAAACACTACTAAAAGTGCAAAAACACCACAAACTAAAGCACATGGATATGCAATTAAAGGTCTTTGAGAACTATCACCTGATACAGATACAAATAATCGCGATGCTGATAAACTTGACCATATAACTGCTAAAGCAGCTAGCGCCAATCCAACTGTGTTGTGCAACGTAACAAAAACTCCCAGTGCTGACAATGCAACTATTGGTAATAAGCAATATCCTAAAATTGACGCTACACCCATTAATGTAAAAACGCCAGACGTGACAGACATTAACGTCAATAGACAATACATTAATATACAGGACATTACTGATAAACCGTAAATATAACCAAAATTAGCTTTGTTCCCAGATAAAAATAAGCATAC
This sequence comes from Chrysopa pallens, assembly GCA_020423425.1. NCBI lineage: Eukaryota > Metazoa > Arthropoda > Insecta > Neuroptera > Chrysopidae > Chrysopa > Chrysopa pallens. Next base: position 3,761 of record JAEMTY010000248.1, read on the forward strand.
AGCTAAAATTAAGCAAAATGCAACCGGTCCAGCTAGATCTGTATCTTTGATTAAGAATTCAGCATCATCGACAATACTTTGCGAATGAAAAGGATTTAGTACAGCTAGTGTTTTCATTAATATACGGTCTGGGTATATTTCTAGTTCTTCTAGTAATGGCGGTTCATCAAATTCAGATGGCTCTCCTCCATCAGCCATTTCTGATGGCGTTTCTGGTGTAAATATATTCGGCACATTTGAATAATATTGTTGTTGAGGTACATTTTGATTATAGTAATTAGGTGATTGTTGTTGATCGTAGCTATTTTGATCGCCCACATTAAACGATTGAAAATCTATAAAAAAAAATTATATAATTCCATGAAAAATTTAAAAAATGTTTACATTAAAAAATCAAATGGTAAATAATCAATTGGAAGTAACGATGTATTTTATTTCATCGAATATTTTACTGCATACACATAAATGTTTTCTCCAGTAAAAAATATGATGAACTATAACCGAAAGTGTAAGAATCTTCGATATTTGGACACTCGTAAGTCTGAAAATTAAACTTCAGTAGTATTTATTTTTTATACATAGAACTCTTTTGGCTATTAAAATAAAATTTTTAAAGAACACAAATTATTCATACTCGATCAAAAATCAACGAGTGGAAAACTACAATAACCATACTTCGTTAATAATTTTGATGGATAACACATCAAAATTTCATGGAAGTATTACTCTGTAAAATATCCTAAGATCATTGACATTTGTTAAACTTAGCTGTTTAATTATTTAATCAATTAAAAAATTAACACTCGGTCACGACTGTCAGTCGATATCAAAAAACGGAATATAAAATAGCACTTCGACATACATCTCAAACATCCTCGCAATAAATCACTATCAATGTTTCAACCATTCTACTCTGAATCTAAAATGATACATTTCAGCATTTTTTAATCAAATAAATACACCATTGCCGTATTACCCCGATTTCAGTTTTCTTTTTGCCGCCCTAATAAATGATCGAATAATCATTTTAGTATGAAATTATAATAATAAATTTGGATAAATAAAAATCAATTAAACCGTTAAACGATTATTTTATTGAATTTATTTATAATCAATACCAATTGTATCCATACTGAAGGAACATGGTTTCCATGTTATTGATTTGTCTAAAATAAAATTAATTTCCAATAGTTCACAGAACACAAATAATATCTTTCCATTCAATTTAGATCAAATTTAATTTAAAAAATTTGCATTGCATATAAAATCATTGCTTAAAATTTAAACAAACTAAAAAATTACACGAAACCTTGCATAGCAATATAATTTTTCAAAATTGAGGCTAAAATTGATTTATACCTAATTGTTGTGATTGCAAATTATTGTAGTCAGTTTCTGTATTAAATCCCATAGATGGTTGCTGTCCATATTGCGATGGAGGAATATTCCATGCATTAAATGGATCATTTTCTTGGTTGTAATTTGACATTTCTAAAATATATTTTACATATACGTTAATTTATATTTTGACGTGTCTAATATACATAGTGTAAAACTTTAACACCAGAGTAAAGAGCCACTTTACTCTATTCTACTATGGACAAAAATCTTTCACCGATATATTCTCTGATTCCACGGTCTTATTAGAGTACTATTTAAAAACTGTCAGTTTAACATTTATGTTACTACAAAAAATTTTTAATATTTTACACATTGTAGATAAAAATTATATGTAAAATATGTGTATGTATTTATTTGTATTTGCAATTTTTAAATTTGAAAAAACAAATTAATTTTCACTTTTCATGAAAAATACTATTTTTTATTATAAATCCGTCATATTTATTCCTCTTTAACAACTGTCAGTCTTACTCATATATATATATATATATATATATATATATATATATATATATATATATATATATATATATATATATATATATATATATATATATATATATATATATATATATATATATATATATATATATATAATGCCTTAGTCTTATATTGTTGTTTATTTGATAATTCTTTATTATTAACATCATAATTAACTTGCAAACTATAGCACCTGGCCTAAGCTTTATCTATAAGGGCCCCCGCAGACTGCAGACTTTTTATCGGCCGACCACTACTGTAGTGTGCGCATATGCATTCCTCCCCATACTAATTAAGAAGCCGACCAAATTATAGGCCGATAAAAAGTCTGCAGTCTGCGGGGGCCCTAATACATCATCGTATGTTACATCAAGATTATAATTTTTGATACGTCGTTTGGGAAATGGAAAAGTTGTAATAAAAACCATTGAGACAACATTTAACTTATGCGGATGGATAGGCCATTCCTACAACTAACTTAAAATAAATAGATGACTAAACCTAAAAAGACATATATACAATTAAGATTACCCCGGAATCAGGCGTGGCATGGAAAACCCTTCCCTGAAGAACAGCCCACGTGTGCTGTGAAAATCAGCAAATTGACCCAGTTTGCTGATGTCCGGGAAAGGATTGTTACGAGAAGATTGGAAAAAGAATTTTGCGGTTGATTAGTCTTATATAAGATGGCTTGACGCTTAATTATACAACTTTTTGACACTTTTATAAAAAAACATGACGGAACATATCTTCTGGGCGTATCTCTACTTACATGCCCGGTATCTTATAAGTGCAGCCTTTAATTATACATTTTGTGCGTGAGCTAAATGGTAACTCATAGCTTAGTACCTTATCACAAGAAACTATTTACAAAATCACACGCATTAACATCGATTGCTGAGTAGAAAAGTTAAGATCCGTATCTATATCTACAGAACTTGACACTAGTTATGCGTTACTTATATTTACATGATCGAATCAAATGGACAGGCACTTTTAATATAATAATCCGTTTTATTAATCAAGACAGGTCGACGCTAATTTCCATTATTGAGGAGGATTATTCTCTTTATCATACATGCATTTTCTTTTAAATTATTACTAACAAACGACATTTACGGCTGGTTGCTGAAATAATAGCTTCGTTTTCTTCCAAATTTTTTCGGGTAGCCAATAAACTGTCCTCTTCAACTGAGTTTTCGATGTTTTATTGTCTACATCTATTAGATTTTGATAATCACTTTGCATAGTTAACGCTTTTTTGTATCAATTATTATAAAAAGATCCCTAAGTTTCTTCGGTTGGTTCGTAAACATATCTGCTATTTTCACTGTATTATTGACATTATTGTCAATTGACATAAATTGGTTAACAATTGTATTTAACTTTGATTGAAAAATTATTGAGTCTCTTCTGTTGTCGCCTAAACGCTGAATCAAAGTAAAATTCCAACCTTGAAGTGCTACCATCAAAATTTTGAGGAAATAATGCTTGACCAAATTTTGTAATATGCTGACCAATTAACACCCATTGTTTGCCAATCATTTGATCTGTTTTCAATTCCATAATCGCACTTTGTCGAGCTACAGTATCTATAGCGTACAAAAAATTTAAATCATAATATTGAAATAATAAAGCCTGACTAAATTCCGAAACATGCTGACTAATTACATCGTAATAATAATCAATCATTGAAATTATACCACAAGTTAAAATTCTAACTTTACTCATATAACGTGAGCGAAAGACGCCAAAATGATAAATTCAAAATTTTGGGGGAAAACAGCTTGAACAAGTTTAGTAATATTGTGACTAATTTCCACTCGTTGCTGACCAATCTTTTGATCTGTTATTGGAGTCCATAATTGCACCTTGAGAAAATAAAGCCTGGCCAAATACAGAAAAATGCTGACCAAATACGACCTATTAAAAATCAATCATTTAAATTATTCTGTTAAAATAAGTTAAAATAAAATTTCAGGATATGTGCAAATTAGTTTGATAATATATAAGATAACTTGAAGTGTTAAAAATCTTTGAAAATTTATATTTGTTACTATGGGAAAACAAGGCCTGACCAGATTTTGAAATTTGCTGAAAATTTATGAGTAATTAGTTGCCAATTTTTTAGGCTAATTTACAAGCCGATATTCATACTTTGACGTGCTAGCATCCTGGAGGCGTACAACGCTCAAATAGATGCTTATTAATGTGTAAACCTGTTTACATTCCAATTTATGTAAAAATTAAAATAATATATTTTTAAATGAAGCCTGTTAATGGCTGAACCATTAAATTGGATTTTAGAGAGTTTCTTCATCTATATACAATTAAAAAGACAAAAAAGATCTCATCTACTTTATTTCAACAGGTAACATCCTGTATAATAGCATTTGTTAGTGTATATTAAATTTATTTTATAGTTTGTAACGCTTAAAATTATAAAAGGTACAAAATTTTATTATTTGTATTCATTATAAGGCAGTATTTAAGAATTTGTCAGTTATATTTTCAACTGTTTTGATATTTTAGCAAGAATTTAAAATTATATTATAAAACCGTGGTTTAAATTGAGGAGTCCTCTGATTCCTTTTAGCATCATAGTTATATAGTATACCTCGACTTTGCTTTCCCAAATTCAGTGTTACACGTTTTCTAAATTTTCCTGTTTTAAAAACATTGATTATTTTAAGTTAGTTATATTAAGATGATAATTAATTAATCTATATTTAAAAAACCGCTGTCCTTTCTGATTATTAACGCACAACCAAAACTAAGTATAGAAAGCTGAATATTGGAATATAGGTTTATTTTATAAAGTAAATTTAAATTTTAAAGGAGGTGGAGGTAATTTGACTTTGTTGTTCTTCAAAAATGAGTTTCATGCTCATTTTGCCCAATTGATTTATTCAAGTAGTACGCAGTTTAACACTTACTTAAAACTGGTTTAAACACTTAGTTAAAAATCGTTTACACTTATAATTTAATTATTTAGACAAGTGACAAGTAACTTGTAAATGTAAAGCAGATTACTTCGGTGGTTTAATATTATATGTTTTTGAAGAGTGGTCTACTACTTGTACATTACAATAAATTATTACTATACTAAACTATAAAACAACTTTACAAATTACTTGACCAAGATGTAAGTTGTTATTACAAACTACTTGCTACTTGGATAAATTTTTTGATTAATACGTGAACGAGGCTTTAGAGGCATGGAAATTTGAATTGGATATTATACTTATCATAAATAAATATTTAGATGTTTCGAATATTAAGGAAGGTGGAATGAATGGGAGTATCGGTTAATTTACTAAGAATTTCATATACGGTATAATGTAGTTAAATATTATCATATTTTTGTAAAAATCTGTCAATTTACAAGAGCCAACGCAGAAAATGGCCGGACTGTACCCTGGGGATGACTGCTTTTCTCACGGAGTTTTATGAATCATTTTCGAAAGTTAGGTTTCTAAGGATACAAGCAGGTTATACAAGCGGATAACAGTCATACCGAAAAAGTGCTATACAAAGATATTCTGAATTAGAAAAAAACATAGCTTATTTGAATAAATATATATTTTTACAATTAAAAACACGAGATCAAACGTATATCATCATTACACAATATAATAGTCAGAACATAAATGTTGTAAAATAAGTAAAATCATTATTATCAGTTTGATTCAATTCTAATGAACAAAACTGTAAATAATACGTCTGCAAATTATTCGATTTTTGTTAAAATATATATTAAATTTCTGTATTTAAGTTTTTGAATTATTTTCATTTGATGAAGGTGGTGTTTCACGTTTTTCTGGTGATAATTCTTCAATTACCGAATTAATATCTGAACTAATTTCGCTACATGGTGAACAAATGAATGGTGAAGTGCCATTTGATGAATCCACAGCCGTTTTTAAATTATTTTGATTTGATTTTGATTTCAATTTTTCATCTTCTAAAATACGATTTTTTTCTCTTAATAATTCTACTTCTTTGTTACTAATCTCTAATTGAGTTATCAATTGTGAAACTAATGAATGTAGTTGTGTATTTAGTGTACGTAATTCTTCAATAACGGTATCGTCGCCTTTAGGACGTTTTGTACCCACGTTATTTGTTAAAGTGGTACTCGTATTACTACAATTATCGATTTCATCGTTATCAACTGATTGATTTGACTCATTATCCGTGTCCTTTTGTATTAATAGTCCCAACAATGAGTCAGCTTGATTCATTGTTTTATAAATTGCTACCTGCAAATGATCTGATTGATGTTTGTTACCATCCAGTTCACTACTTAATAACATATTTGTAATCTTCAGTCGATGATTTTCTATTGCTTTTAAATAACTTTCATACTCTTGTTTTTTCATTTTAACAATATCCTGTTGTTTGATATGATAATCGTATTGACATTGCATTGATTCGTAAGCTTTAGCACTGGTTGTTATTTTCATAGCTTCTGTTAAATATGTAGCTGCCTTTTGATGACTGTTAATTGCTTCATCAAATCGACGATATCGTAAATGACGCTCAGCAAATCTATATTCTTGATGAGCCTATTGTATTTGTAACATATTTTTAATACGTTCTTTAATAAATTTTTATTAATTTATTACCTTATTTAATGGTGCGTCCTCCATTTTTATTTATTAATAAGTTACCATACGTATATTCATTCAAAAATTTTGTTTATGTTATAAAATTTTAAAATTTTCATTCAATGTACGTTCGACTTTTGTGATCTAATTTCATAACAAATAAACCACTACGCATACTTTTTTTTGTTTGGAGACTTTTGACATTCACCACTTTCATTTCATACCAGTGTACTCTATTAGCTATTTTATGAAGCACACTTTTAAAATTATAATTTTCGAATGTATAAATTTAGATTTTAGTTTGCTCGTTCACTCGTTAACGAATCTGGCGTATAAAAAATACGATTCCCTTTTGTTTCGGACAGAATGTAAAAAATTTGCATTGAAATCGGTATACAAAAAATGTAACAAAAAAAAATGAGAGTCTTTTATCTCTGTCATTCTTATGTCTTAAACGTGTATAATAATGCCTAGTGAAATCATTCAGAGAATATTCGATTTGACTAAATTTTTGTTCCAAATTTTTCAAAATAAGTATTCATTGCTAATTTTCTCCCGTTCGAGATACGAGTTTGAAATAGAATCACAATTTGTAAAACCTAATTGATCTCCAAATATAGTGAAAATTGGAATGCTTACTTTTAATATGAAAGAGGTGATCATGATTGGTATTTCTAAAAAAATATATATAATTTTTTTTTTTTTAATAAAAATTCTTTGTAATGGTACTTAGCTATGACAAAGCCAAAAAGAAGTATTATGATTTTAACAATGAATGTATATATGTTTCTGTGTACATGTTCCATCCTAGCGATTAGGCTACTAAACCGATTTTGATGAAAAGGATTGATGCATGTTTAGGCGTTTTTTGAAGTGTACTAATTAAATGAAATTTTGATCTATTACGGTGTTTACTAGATATCATACGATAAAATAATATAAGATTTTAATTCATTAATATATGAAAAAAAAAAATTAAATCATCCTCCTATTCGTAATGCATTCTAAAATAATTTAACTATAAGTTAAAGCTCAAAAAAACGGATATACTTTTATGTTTGAAGTTGAATTCATGTCTACATGCTGCGACAAAACTGTTTTATACGAAATTTAAAATATTGATAATTTAATTTAAAAAGACGTTGAAAAAAAAAATTATAATTATTTTGTAATTTACGAGTCTAAGATTAAATGAAACTGATTGGAAACGTTTTTTAATTTTTATGTAACTATAATCGTCAATCTCAAACAACCATAATCTATTATTAATTATTAATATATAAAGAAGATTATATCGTTAAATAAAGTAATCAAATCGAAAAATAGGCTATCGAAGTTGAGGGATGACTAGATGTGGAATTCTAGTAATGAGATAAGAGTTTGCAATATAAGATAAATTTTGATTTTTACATTAGAATACTCGCGAAAGAAATACAATTTAATATTAAAGAGTAGAGTGTACTTATTACAGATGTATCAATTCCCGTTAAGTTTTAGAATGTTAATTTTTATTTGCACAAATACTTGTATAAATAAAAATTAAGTTGTAAAAACATCATTGTAAAATTTTGTCATAATAATAGATCCATATTATGTAATAAACAAACTAGTCTCTTATCATAGATACATTATTCTATGCCTTAGTTACTAAATACTTTTTATTTTAATAAATAAAAACAGAATAATTATTTATGTGGAAGTTGCGGAAAAAGTGTATGGAATGAACTCATTATTTCAATTGACGTTTATAGTTATATTAAAATTAACAAATTTTTCCAATTCAATTTCATTCACTGTGTACTGCGTGGTGATATCGCTGCAAGTAAAAATTGGTTGTTGGATAGCTTACCCTATGTATATATAATCACAAAAGCGGTTCGGTAATTCGAAAGTACTAATATAATAAATCGCATTTTGAAGAAGTATTTCTTTAAAATAAGATTTAAATTTTTTATGGTCCTTTATGCCTTTAATTTCCGAAGGTAACTTGCTATAGAATTTATATCCTGAATAAAGTGGGTTTTGTTTTTAATGATCTAAGTTGTGTGTAGAACTTCCTAGTGGCGGGTGTAGTAGTGATAAAAACTATTTAGATCTAGAGAATTGTAATTCTTTCTCGTTGCTAACAAATACTCGAGTATGAACGAGTATATACAGGACAGCGGTAATATTTTAAGGCTTTTGAAAAGATTTTCGCAAGTAGTAGTTTCTTTTACTTTACAATTAGGCACGCAATCCTTTTCTGTCTAGTAAAAACGTCTTGTTCAAAATGGAAAATTTATTGTATATTTAATTCTAAACTAAACAAATATGTTATAAGTGACCGTTAAAGAATTTGATGATATTGAGCTTTTTAGATTTTTTTTGCGTAACAGGGTCTTTTGAATTTACAGTGAACTGTATAGTAAGTTTTAAATAAGCAATAACAGCAACTTGAAATGAACGTATTAAGCAATTAAATTAAAATATTTGATTTTAGTATTAAGTTCTTGACAAAACAGAACTCTTTAAGACTAGACTGGATATTTCAAAATATAAATCGGATAACATCGAACAGGAGAATTCAGGTTTATGAAAAATGTGTATTTAAATAAACAATCGAATTTCTCAGAAACCATTTATTTCATAGAAGCCAAGTTTTGGCCACTTATTAAGCTTATTTAGTAGCATCTTTTCTGAAATTATTAACTTTCAATCACTACTTGCAAAAGTGATAACAATAAAAAAAACAGCCATATTTGAAAGTTTATGATTATTTAAAATTAATAATAAAAAATTAATAATATATACTTAATTGGTAATTTAAAACACTTGTACAGCGAAACCGCAGCCGTACAGTGAAGTTTTATCAGTACTCCAGTAGTAATTGCTGTTGCTATATTATGATATTAAAATGATAAAATATAATAATTCTTCAAACAGGCATTAATTTCATCAGCAGGAGTTGATGGAGGAATGAGAGGCAATGTTTGACGAAAATCCTCTGACAGTAATATCAAAACACTATCAAAAAGGTGTTGCAAGTTGGAGTTTCAATTACCTGTACATTCAATGCCAATTTTAATGCAGAGTGTGCGGTCCGACCACCTTCTAATAATGTAGCACCAATTCCCGAAGATGCAAGAACCAATAAAATTTTCTGTTCCGATCGAATAGTCGCTAAAATCAATGATATAACGAACGTTTTGCCTGTACCACCAGGTGCATCCAAGAAATATAATCCATCTGCATTATTGGAATATGTCATATACATGGTTTTGCTGAAAATTCAATTTGGTTATATTCGATTGTACAAATAAACGCAAATCATTAGAATTGAATTCCTGCTCACGTTGCAATTCACGGTCAAACAAATCATGCATCTCACGATTTGGTGCGGTCATACCCTATTATACTTATGCTTTATTTGCAATCGTTAGACACATATCTTCAATTATTATCAAAGCTTCGTGTTACATTTCCAAGATAATCAACAAATTGACAACTAAATCCCCATTAACAAAATGATTCGCCATTTATTGAATTCATTTTTTACAAAAAATGTGATAAATGAAGAACCGCTGGACCGATTTTTTCAAACTTCACATAAACCATCTACTAAATAGTCCGAACAAAGCCTAAACATTTGGTTTGGTTACGTGAGCCCGTTCTTGAGTTATAAAATTTCAACGAAAAGTGGCATTGATTTTTATATATATAGATTAGTTAACTTTGATAGCTATTTATAAAACCGCATTTATATTTTGATCGTTAGTTGTTACTAAGAGACTTAATATTATTTAACTTGTATTTATTTATTGATAATCATCCACAAGTTTTATTTCTGTTCATATAGTTCATCAATAAGCATATTTCTTTTTCTATTGGTAAATCCTCTCACGAATGATATTTTAGATTTATTATTGATTTGAAGCGATAGGGACTTCTTTAAAATAGGTAGTTGGATCGACCTCTGGGATCGATGCAGCTGTTAAGGTCTATCAGTTGGGATGAGCGTGTGTTGTTCTCTGTTGTTTACTTCATAGTACCAATAAAAATTAAGTTTTAATTTAATGTATTGGTTCTGGTAAAATTTAGTTATGCAACCTACAAATCACAAATTGCCTATATGAGCAACACATTCAAAATGATAATTAATAATTGAAAATCTTAACGTTTCTATCACCATCAAGATTATTCTTTTGTTTATAATACTATGGATTATCTTCTTTTTAGGTAGTCAGAACTCATTCATATGTATAAAATAACGGTGCTGTGATTTTGTGATATTGTATATTTAAAAAATATTAAAAATATAGTAGTAACTACTGACAATAAAGAATAGCTTGTTAAGGATCTATAAAAATTTTTAATATAAAAAATTAATTAGAAATAACTAATTCACTATAAGTTAACAAATTAGAAAAAATTATAGAATGCTAGTATGAACAGCTACATTTGATTTCAATATAAGCTAACGTTCATTCAGCTGTGCGTTCGTTTCAACGAATGTTAAAATAAACGCTAATGTTACGAGCTCTATTTAACTCAATGTAAAGCTAGATCGGATGCCGAATGTACGTCCATTTTTAAATTTAACTTAATAAATATCTTCAAAAGAATAAAAAATGAATGTTCCAGCAGCGGTAATTAAAACTAGTTTATTCAGAATGTCATCAATAGTTGATCCTTTGTTAATGTTGCCTTTTTTAATATTATATGCAGCATTTTATTTTTCCTAAAAGGGGGTATTTTATTTCGGATGAAGACTTTAAATACTTCTAAAATAAAATGAGATTAAAACATGAATATTTTATTTCTTATAATAATTCTTTTTTGAATTTTGATAATTTTAATTTACTGACACTCCCAATAAAAGTTATCTGTAATCTAAAGAACACCTAATCTTGTTTACGAAATTTCTATTAATTGACTTTGTTACGTGGCAGCCACTATATTACTTTGTTCAATTAAATAAACGAAATAACCAATATCTAACATAAAGATAAATAATAAACTTGCTAAAAAATTTGAATGTAACTGAGGAGTAAACAAGGTGACAAACTGTCGGTGACACCCTTTTATAAGAGCCTTACATTACTGCATTAAAAATCTAGACCAACGAAAGACTCAACACAAATATTTTTACAAACTCAACACAAATATGTATATAAACATGTTACAGAATTAAGTGCAGCAGATTTGGGTTTCAAAGTCAATGAGAATCAAACTGAATACATGGCGGTATCAGCAGAGAGTAATAGAAAAAACCCACAAACATAGTAATTAGAACATTAGACAGTAACTCAATTTAAATACTTTAGAGGAATGCTAGATCATTGGGTAAGAATTGACTTGGCCATAAAAGAGCATATTGCAGCTCAAAATAGAGATATACAAAGTCGGTATCAGAGATATACAAAGTCGGACATTTAAGCGAAAAATAGTAAGAAAAATATAATGACCAAATGAAGAGAATGATATCATCTGTCAAAAAAAAGAATAATAATAAAAATAAAATACAATAAATAATAATTTATCAATGCGTTTATAATGACAATTTTAGGTTAATTTCTTTAGTTAATTAAATATTGTGAGTTAATTAATGTGATAAATTTATACAAGTAGTTATATAATTGTTATTATGCTGATAAACAGATTTTTGAAACAGGATATCGTCGTAATTAGAATAACTAATCAGAATATGAATGTGTTTTATCTACTCGCGACTGTCCTCATTCCAGTGAATGATTCAGCTTCCTATAATGTAGACCAATTTCAATCAACAATACACACGTTCCAGGTATAACAGGTTCGTTTTTGAGAATTCAATTCAACATAAAACGATCACTGGTATTCTAATCAATTTAATTAATGACAAGTAGTTTTTCGAGTTATTAGAAAAATTATCACCTTAATGTTCGTGCACCTCAAACTGCCCGCGTCGCACGCGATCAATTCCAGAGTCCAATAACAGCAGTTGCAACATTAAATTGTATTTCAGTAGGTCAGGAAACGGATGGTAATTGTCGTGAAAATAAAATCCGTTAACCAAATTTTTATATAATAAACCAAACCAAAATGATGTTAATTTTTCGATAAGATGTTGATTTAAGTCATACCATATCCAGTCATACCATGTGATAAAAAACTCTTTTTACCGCGAGGTACCAATTCAGCCCATTCGACACAAAAATAGATTAACCATCATCCATACCAAACACACATGATGTTCTCAATAATCATCTCATCAGTTTGGAAATAGTTTGATAAAGGAATTCAGCTGCTTCCATCTACATACGACCAAAATGGCCCACATTTAATACGTAGATGACCAAAGCCAACCACATGTTATTTTGTTTTGAAAATTGTTGTATAACAAAATGGCGTTGTATACTATATTACTGCTGTAAAATTATTATCACATAATGTACAATTATTATCACATCGTTCTTACGTTAGTCGTATAAAATTTGTTAATACACAGAAAATGAATATAATTGTTTGATATTTTTTCTCTTTTCTTTGGATTGTGAACCTAAGTACCGTGTATTCCATGATTTAGGAACCTTTGAAAGTCGTAACGCCACAATACCCAAAAGCCGAAAATAATATTCAAAGGTAAATTAAACGGAACCAGGAAAAGAGCCAAGAGGAAACTGAGGTGGTATTACAATATGACGCAAGATCTTGAGACTATGAAATGAACGAAATATCCCGTTTCAGAATAAGACAGGTTTGAGGCAAATTCTGAAAGAGGCCTAAGATCATAAAGAACTGTCGATAGAATATCAAACATCAAAAATTCTATTTTGTTCATTTTAAAATGAAATGAATCACACTGTAATTACAAGTATAAATTTCTTTTCAGTTGTAACAAATCATTTTGTTTTTTGTTACTATATTTTAAATGTAGACATGTACACATACAGTCACACTTAGCTCTCCTGACTTGTGTGGTTTGATGTTTACATTTATAATATAATCTACTTGCAACTTTTAAATGAAGTTGGAATTACGTGACATCACGAGTCCATTTACCTGATGTCGTTGTAAATTATCTTTTATAAAAGTAATAGAGAAATGTGAATTTCTCTTCCTATATTGAGTGAAAAATCTTATTCGTGTACTTCTAAGAATATGTTTTAGTTAAGGCTTTTTTAGCTTTGAAAACATTTACGTTAACTAATAAAATTTTTAACGATATTTCGCAAAAATTATGTCGATAGGTAGTTCGTTGCATGGGAGACTTACTATTTGTAATACATAAACACCGCTATTCTGTATATTTATATATACTTGCCTCAAAGGTGCTGTGTGTTTCCATTAGTTTAATAACACATAAAGCGATCAATAAAATACCTATGTTAACCTATCGACCCTATATCAAAAAATTATTCGAAACCTATCAAAAAATTTACTGCTATTTACGTACTCCATTTCGGTTAACGTTGATACATGATATTCTCCGCCAAAAGCTTGGCCTGTCAAGTTGACGGATGAAGTATTTTTTAAATGATATTACACACTGTAACTATTAAGAAAATTGCTTAGTGCCAGGGTAAAACTGGTGCATAATTTGTTATAATTTATCTACGGGAATTTTTTCATACAAGTAAGAAGAAAACTATACCAATTAAGAAGAAAAGAGAAATATTCGGGATTAATGAATAAACATCTGATGAACAATTATAATGATTTTTGAATGATTTTTATTTATTTGTAAGAATATTTTACAAAGCATAATCATCAAATGCAATGCAATTTTTCTTATATATTCTACAATAAAATTAATAAAAAACTTAAATATCCAGAAGTATACATTAAGGAAGATTGAAACAAAATGAGAAATCTTCCATTATGTTAAATCTTTCCAATTTTCAAGTACACTTAACTCGAAAGATATCCAAATGTTTTGAAATTTGGTATACGTAATATTGAAAAACATTTCTGAATATAAGATCAAATTTTGATTTTCCTTTTCGGACTACAGGACAAAGGGCGTTTTTGCACTACAGCCGTATTTCTCATCAAACTATCGGCATAGCGGGATAATGGATAAACCAAATTGAATAAATAAGCTATCTTATCCTACGTATTAGATTCAACTAAAATAATTTTTCCTTAAAGAAAAACAGAAAAGTTTGAAAATATATATTTATTTTGCTGTCATAATTTATAGAATTAAATTAAAACAAAATTTATTATTTTATTTAATATATATACATTTGCACTTACATGCCATTAAATAAATTTGAAATTAACTACTTTAGTGTATGAAGAGTCATCCATAGCCATAAAATGTAATTTATTGAATTATGACTAAGGTAATATATATATATTTTTTTAAATTTTCATACACATGCAGCTTGTGGCGTTACACCTTTCAAAGGGTCCTAGTTACCAGGAAATGTGTCTTAAATGGAACACACGGTAAATTAATAAAGTAAGTAAAGAAAAAAATATCAACATCTTTATTCTAGATTTTTTTAAATTAACAATTTTGATACGAGTACGCAGAATTGCCTACATTACGAGGTAAGAACGAAGATCATTTATATGCAGGGGCGTAGGAACGAAATTTTTGCTGGGTGGGCAGGTTCGAAATTGCTGGGTGGGCAGGTTCGACTAGAAAGGTCAATTTTTCGTGAAAAACTATTGTTTTGCCCTTAAAATTATCCTACACGAAATTGTAATAGAGCAATAAAATTTTTAATCTCTTCAACAAAGGTGCATGGCCCACCCAGGGAAATTTCTGGGTGGGCAGCTGCCCACCCTGCCCATACGGCTCCTACGCCCCTGTTTATATGAAAAGGTTATTTTCGCTAAAGGTTCCATGAATACACCATGCATTAATATCTCTGTCACTCGAAAGCAAATAATATATAGAATTTGTGCGAATGGTAAACAACTCCATTTTATTTAACATAAAAAAAATCGACATCTGCTTGGTTTTGGTTAACTATTTAAATAACACGAGCTATTTGATTGTATTTGACATGGATGAAAGCAATTGGATTCTATTTATCAAACTGCTCCGAAGGTTGAGTTTGGGTTTTTCATCACGTGGTTTAGCTGAATGCGATTATACGGCAGAGGCCAACATCTTCATCTAAAATATAGGGCAACTTAGTTACTGGTTTTATTAAGAACAGTAACAATGTATTAACGAGTACCGCTATAAAATTCAATGGTTGCGACTGATACTGCTGGTGTCTGGAAATTTTTGTACAGTGCAGGGTTACTGGTTGCTGTGCACGAACATTAAGGTGATTGCAGTTGAATAGCTTGATAAATAACCTGTAATTGAACAGTTTGATTAGAATAACGCCTTGTCAATTATGTTGAATGAGAGTCTCAATAAAACAAACTTAATACCTGGAAATATGTATTGTTTAATCGGAGATCAACACTATCACTCGGAGATCAACACTCAGAGGATTACGAGAAATCACGTCTCTGTTTTTTCAAAATAAAGCTTCCACTGTAAATTATTAATTGTATTTTCATGGAGAAAACGGGGTTGGTGAATTTTTTTAAGCGGTCTAACTTTTGTTAACTTTCCATAATCATCTTATAATATCGCGTTTTTGTGGAGTTGTGGGATCTTGTGGGGGGTTCACCGGGTCCCGAATAATTCGGATACGTTATAAGTTAAAAAAATAATATTCCATATTGTGAAACCAAAATATGACATAAAAACAAAATTTGTGTCGATTATTTCTTTTTCGAAACAAATTTCTTAAGTAAAAATCAAATTTAATCTTTATTTCGAAGCTGTTTTTGACACAAAACTTTGACGCGATTTCCGTCGTCATTCTCAAGATTGGATACTGTTTTTTTGATTTATATTATAGATTTATTATTATACCCGGCATGCATAATTTGTCAGAGTATATTAATTTTAGTTTAAAGTTTGTAACGCTACATAGTATTGATCGCATAAACAAAATTTTGGTATATGTGTTTATAGTCATACAGTCCGTCATTATGATAACTAAAAAAAAGAGATAATGAGTTCGAGAATTTTGGTGATATATAATACATTTGGTCTAATGGATTCTTGAACCAACTTTTGAACTATAAAAGATAGCAGAAAAGTTCAAACACAAAATATATTTATTTTATTGAAACAAACAACTGTTGTTTGAAACATTTTTTCATAAAATGTTTGCGTTCTCCACAATTTTAGCTCAAATTTGGCTAATAAACACATATAAGTAATAATAATACACAGTATTATACATATACATATATAACAATATACACTGCACATTTGGAGCACACTATTAAGGCTAATTAAAAATAGCCTAAACAAAGAAATTCAATCATATGTCTAAACAATTAACTTTATTATTTGTTGTCTCCGCTTGTTTTTTGTTTTAAAATTTAACGACTGAAATTTGTATGTATATCATGGAGTACCTAACATTACTATGATGAGAAAAAAACGCCCTGAATGTGCTTTGCGTATCTACCAAATATCACAATATTTTTGAAAGTTAAGCCGAAACTAGCACAGATCGATGTGCAGATACATGAATAGAAAGATAGGTACATTAAAAGAAGGAAAGGTCCATAAAAAATAAATGAATACATATGTATGTGAATACAAAATCATGAAGTAAAATATAAATTGTGTTGGCACTGTTAATGGTTGATAAAGTAGCTGTTCGAGGATCAAATTAGGTATGTGGAATATACGCAATTGTAATATTTAAATGTTTAAAATCATGAAATTTTTTGATATTCCTCATATTTACATAGCTTGTTCATGAATCCTCATAAAGGATGTTTGTAAGCTTTGCCTTAAAGCTTCGACATATTATGTAGGTTATAAGATGTTGTATTCTGAAATATTCATTCGTAATGAGTACGTATATTGTAGAAAAATGACGAAACTTTGAAAAAGATCAATTTTAGATGAAATTTGCGTTATTTAAGTTCGAGTTTCCAGTGCTGACTGTAGATATATACATATTTAAATATAAATATATGTATATATAATGATAGCTCTCGTCGTCTTTCATCTGTTTGCTTACGTACTTACTTTTACCATTCACCAATGAATGTTATATATAAAATGTTCGTTCCATATACGTTCTTCCATCTTAAATTATATATTTGTTTGAATTATAAAAGAATTTATTGCTTTCTCTAGCTGGTAATTCTTTGTGATTCACTATGTATTATCTTTACAACTTTAGAATATTGAAATTTATCTATTTATTTTATGTATAGATATGTATATACGGAATTTGTAGGTATAGATGGGAATGTTGTCAAGGTAGTTGGGATCAACAAATATTTTACTTACATCGTAAATTGAAATAAAATATGTGATTACCATACATCAGACTAGAACAATTTTTATACTTATTAAATATATGAGGGTATATTAAATTTAATATAAAGTTTGTAACGCTAGAAAAAATTGAATGAGCTAACATAATTTGGAGACCCACAGAATCATCTAATTTGACAGTTTTCCGTCATCAAGGTAACTTTAAAACAAAATGAAAGATCGATCTAAAATTTTAATGGCTGTTTCTTGACTGTTAGTTCCTGTTAGCCTTTTCAAACAAACAACTTTTGTTTGAAACATTTTTTTGTAAACTTAAATCACCACAATTCCAGCACCAATTCTCCTAAAAATGTAACAAGAGAATAATTTTTTAATTTTATATTAACAAAATACTCGAAATATAAAGCGAATGGAGAAAATTGTTTCAAACAAAAGTTTTATCAATATAATGGCACAGATTAAATTCAAGTGCATATTTGGATTTTTGCTGATAAGTTCTAGGTTAAATGAAGATCCATATTTCCTTGAAATAGAAACCTGTATTTTTTATTGCTATATGAAAATTATTGATATAAAAATAACAAATAGCACTATTAATTATTTAGAAACTTGATATATAGTTGGAATATCAGTGTGAACTGTTTTTAATTTTTGGATTCATAAAATACTCTAATTTACTCTAATTTACTTTAATGTATTATCATGTATTTCATATTACCTCCAATGATTTAAAGAAAACGATATGCGTAATTTTAATAGCCACGAGAGTGACAAATTGAAAATTTTGTTCAATTAATGGGTTTTATGACAATGTATCAACTCGTGACATTTAGTAAATAGAATTATCTCATTTCCATAAATTACAATGAAATACATAATAGATTTGCTACTATTGAGTTATCCCCTTAAAAATAATTTAAATATGTATATCTTGTTGACACTTATTATAACGATCTGTTCAACTTAAGTTATGAATTTAAATGTTTAAAGAACTTTCCACCTTTGTAGTGGCATTACAAAATTTAAAAAAAAGGTTACGGAGGTCTCAATTAATTAAGCCATAGTTAAGAGACCAAATCTCATTAAGCTTACCTAGATAGTGGAACCACCTAGACAACTTTATCCTAGATATATATTTATTTATGTATCTACGTCATACACGAATCTATTCCATGTACCTAAATATTTCCAATGCAATATTTAAGGCAGCAGGGCAGATATTCAATTCAATTTCTACATTTAGATCGATTTTATTTTATATAAATTCAGGAAATAAAGTATAATCTTCTAATATGAAAATTTAAAAGATATTTAAAAGAAAACTGGACACACAAAGTTTTGTTTAGATTCCTTTGTTAACGTCAACAATACTGAATATTCCACTAGACAATTGTAAGATAAGATGATCATCGGCTTTTTAATTACTTGTTATTACTTCACATGAAGCGCTTTTACTTCACGACCCTGTTCGTTTTTTTTTTTAAATCCGTAAAAAATAAGCAAACTATGGACGTTCAATAATCGTTATTAATCAAAGATTTATTGAAATGACGTCACCACATAAAATCTTTATAAAGAATATATGTAAAATTTAATTTCCAAAAAAAAAAAAAAATGTGGCAAATAATCTTTGAAAGTTTATAACTTCTTTATTTTGGAACCAATTTTTAAAGCTTTTATTTGAATTGCAATGTATTCATGTTTGTTCGGGTGGAATTTTGCAATTTTGAAGCTGATATTTTCAACCGATTTAGCTGAAATTTTGTATACACATTGATGATATTCCATACTTAGCCGTGTGACGTTATTCTAAATCCAACATGGTGGTGGACTAATTATTTTTAATGCATTCCTAAAATATAGGTATCAAATAAAAAGGATTGCTGAGAATAAGTCCCAAAAATAAAGTGACGTCAATCTAAATGATATGGCGGGCCAAGTTTTAATGCTTGTCTACAATATGGGTATCAAATGAAAGGATGAATTGACATTACGAATATGAGTTTTAAGAAAATAATATGCTGAAAATAAAGTCTGTTACTCCAATCCGCCTGTAGTTTTTAGTTATTCAACGATATTTAAAAAGTAAAAAACAAGTTAAAATTAAAAAAACGTATTAAAAAAATAAGCTTTTATTTACATGAAAAAAATAAAATAAAAATATAAACTTTTACCTTAAAACTTTTACTATTAAGTTGTAAAGTCATTTCACAATTTATATGATAGAAAAGCTAGTCGCTAGATTAACTTGTGTAGATAAACAAGTAAATTAAATAACTTGATGCGAATGATTTAAAATTTTCACACTAAGTACATACAAGTACTAAAATTCTTTTCCTTTTAGGGCATTTAAAAATTTTGATTGATCGATATTTATATTTTTTCAATTTTTATATAGATTCAGGCTTTATGTGACTATGCCACTTATATACTTAGATTATATTCAACATAGATTGATTCTCTTCTAATTAAATTATAATCTAACATTGTTTGCCACTGTTTGATTTGTAGTTTTTGAAGCCGAAGGTTGGATTCATATTCTTTGTATACACATATTCCTTTTATAAAGATTATAATTTCCACTTACTTCGCCTTCATCGTCAACTGGAAATTGCTTAACATTATCATGTTAAGCTCGTATAATTCTCATTTATGTCGATATGATTTGTCATTTGTAAAATTTTCATACTAGTGAATTTTGTACTTTATAAATATTCTTGAAAGTTTCTAATTTCTGCTATTTTAAGAATGTTGAACAAAGAATTCAACTTTTTATTCAATGGAAAAAATTAAAAAGTTTATTTAAAGGGTATAAAAATTTCTAAGGATGTCTTTATAAATAATCTTGTCTGGTGACAAGCGTCTAGTCTTTTACCTGATTGTTACTTAAGTTGATAAAATTTATTTCTGAAAAATACCTAATTTTTTACCTTCATTACTGGACTATGAAAAAGACAAAAGGAAGTGATTTTATAAGCCTAAGTATGTATGTATGTACAGGATCCGGCAACATAGCTTCGTTTTTTGAACAATTAATAAAACCCATTGTATTAATCAGAAAATTGTTTTTATAATGCATGCACATACATATAGTTTTGTTTTACTTAGTTTTGAAGATTAAATCAGGTAGGTGAGATTCTCCATACACTGAATAAACCTATTTCTGGCGTTTTTCATGACACTTACCAGGATCGCAGGCCTCATATTGGCAATTTCTGGACAAATCTTCGTAGGGCCCTTGTACATTTCACATAAACACGAGATTTAAAATAAAGAACATTGAAAAGACTCAAATCGGAAGAGCCACTCCAAATCACCACTAATTGAGCTGAGGCTCTTTGGTTATTGGAAACAAGTGTTCTCTAACTCCAACTCAACTGGCTATGGGAAATAAATTCCTGTAGCACGTTTACATACCGGTCCGAATTCACTTTCACGTGCACTGTGCATTTATTTTCCTCAAAG